>CM066588.1:32302143-32527143 GCA_033816785.1 Picus viridis
CATCAAGCAGGAGCCATTGCTTCCAGGCACCTCATCACTCAAGCAGACAGCACTCCTAATGCTGGTACATCCTCATTAATCAACTTTTTGTTCTGCATAAGACTCACCTCCTAATGCACAGCCAGTTCTCACCTGACTGGCATCTATTGCACATGCTGACTGCTGAGAACTCTGTCATTCAGACTGTCAGCTTACAGTTAAATTCATGGCTTGATGACAATTTTATGTAAACACTGAACTCAGGGCCAAAAGCTTTGCAGGCAGTGATGTGAAAGCTCTTTCCTGTCTGTTTGGTGGTTTTAATAGTCAGTATTTCTCAAGAAGAAGGCCACCTTTCATTTTGCATATTCTTGTCTGTTTGACCAAGCCCTTGTCACCTCCTGAACAGAAAAGCAGATCAGGCAATAACTCATAACCTGTTTGCTGAAGAAAACACAAGCACACAGAACTGTGTCCAGTTCTGGAGCCTCTATTGCAGGAAGGTTCTGGAGGTGCTGGAAGGTGTCTAGAGAAGGGCCATGAGGATGAGCAGAGGGCTGGAGCTCCTCTCCTGTGAGGACAGACTGAGGGAGTTGGGGCTGTTCAGTCTGGAGAAGAGAAGGCTCCCAGGAGACCTAATTGTGGCCTTCCAGTATCTGAAGGGGCTACAAGAAAGCTGGGGAGGGACTTCTCAGGGTGTCAGGGAGTGATAGGACTAGGGGGAATGGAAAAAAAAAATAGAAATGGATAGATTCAGATTGGATGTTAAGAAGTTCTTCCCCATGAGGGTGGTGAGACACTGGAACAGGTTGCCCAGGGAGGTGGTAGAAACCTCATCCCTGGAGGTTTTTGCAGCCAGGTTGGATGTGGCTCTGAGCAACCTGATCTAGTGTGAGGGGTCCCTGCCCATGGCAGGGGAGTTGGAACTAGATGATCCTTGAGGTCCAATCCAACCCTAACAATTCTATGATTCTAAATGTAAATGGATTCATAGAATCATAGAATCATAGAATCAGTCAGGGTTGGAAGGGACCACAAGGATCATCTAGTTCCAACCCCCCTGCCATGGGCAGGGACACCCCACACTACATCAGGCTGGCCAGAGCCTCATCCAGCCTGGTCTTAAACACCTCCAGGGACGGGGCCTCAACCACCTCCCTGGATTCAGTGTTGAACAGGTGGCTCCAGGGATGTGCTTGCACGTGGCCAGGCAGAACGCTCTAGGATGGAAACAGCACCTCCAAGCCAAAACTGAAAACAACAGCAAAGTCTGTGGCACCTTCCTTGCCAGAGGAGGAGAAGTGGCACAAGATTAGATGAGGTAATCCAAGACTTCTTTTCTTTTGACAGCTGCTGCAGATTGTGTTTTGACAGGTTGTATGGCCACAGACACTCAGAGATGACACTGGCATTTGAGATGATGCCGAGTACTGCTACACAGCAACAGGGTTGTTCCCACACACTACACCTGACAAACTGCTGCTTTTAGCACAACCTCTTGTGCTATTTGGATCTAGGAAGGGCAGGTCCTGCCTGACCAACCTGATCTCCTTCTGTGATCAGGTGACTGCCTAGTGGATGTGGGGCAGGCTGTGGATGTAGTCTACCTGGACTTCAGCAAGGCCTTTGACACTCTCCCCCACAGCAAACTCTTGGCCAAGCTGTCAGCTTGTGCCTTGGACAGCAGCACTCTGTGCTGGGTTAGGAACTGGCTGGAGGGCTGAGCCCAGAGAGTGGTGGTGAATGGTGCCACATCCATCTGTCAGACAGGTACTAGTGGTGTCCCCAAGGGATCAGCGCTGGGCCCCATCCTGTTCAATATCTTTATTGATGATCTGGATGAGGGGATTGAGTCCATCATCAGTAAATTTGCAGATGACAGCAAGCTGGGGGCAGGAGTTGATCTGCTGGAGGGTAGAAGAGCTCTGCAGAGGGACCTTGACAGGCTGGACAGATGGGTAGAGTCCAAGGGCATGAGATTGAACACATCTAAGTGCTGGGTTCTACACATTGGCCACAACAGCCCCATGCAGTGCTACAGGCTGGGGTCAGAGTGGTTGGAAAGCAGACAGACAGAGAAGAACCTGGGAGTACTGGCTGGTAGTAGGTTGCACATGAGCCTGAAGTGTGCCCAGGTGACCAAGAAGGCCAATGGCATCCTGGCCTGTATCAGGAATAGTGTGGCCAGAAGGAGCAGGGAGGTCATTCTGCCCCTGTACACTGCACTGGTTAGGCCACAGCTTGAGTCCTGTGTCCAGTTCTGGGCTTTCAGTTTAGGAAAGTTGTTGAGTTGCTGGAAGGTGTCCAGAGAAGAGCAACAAAGCTGGGGAGGGGTTTGGAGCACAGCCCTATGAGGAGAGGCTGAGGGAGCTGGGGTTGCTTAGCCTGGAGAGGAGACTGAGGGGTGACCTTCTTGCTCTCTACAACTACCTGAAGACAGGTTGTGGCCAGGTGGAGGTTGGTCTCTTCTCCCAGGCAACCAGCACCAGAACAAGAGGACACAGTCTCAAGCTGCACCAGGGGAGGTTTAGGCTGGATGTTAGGAAGAAATTCTTCATAGAGAGAGTGATTGGCTATTGGAATGTGCTGCCCAGGGAGGTGGTAGAGTCACCATCACTGGAGGTGTTTAGGCAGGGACTGGATGGGGTGCTTGGTGCCATGGTTTAGTTGATTAGATGGTGTTGGATGATAGGTTGGACTCAATGATATCAAAGGTCTTTTCCAACCTGCTATTTAATTCTATTCTATTCTATTCTATTCTATTCTATTCTATTCTATTCTATTCTATTCTATTCTATTCTATTCTACTCTACTCTATTCTATTCTATTCTATTCTATTCTATTCTATTCTATTCTATTCTGTAAGGCAGGTGGCCAATATCTCTTCCTGGCTAGAGAGTGTGAAACTCAACTGCTGTTTGATGCATGTTCGTGAAGGGCAATAAACCTCATGAAGAAGCCAGTTATGAGCAGAGGGGAAATCTACCTTCTGGGCTTGGGAAAATCAACTTGTGCAGGCAGGATGACTCACAAGGCTTGGACCTGCCTTCAGCACAGCTGCTACAAGCCTGGTAACTGCCAGGAGGAAGGCAGGAAATCTGTGCTTTATTTAAACCCCACTGGAATTTTTACCTCTGCCTACACAAGCCCTATGCGGAGAGGCTGAGGGAGCTGGGGTTGATTAGCCTGGAGAAGAGGAGCCTCAGAGGACATCCAATTGCTCTCTACAATTACCTGAAGGGAGGTTGTAGACAGGTGGGGGCTGGTCTCTTCTACCAGGAAACCTGTGACAAAACAAGAGGACACAGTCTCAAGCTGTGCCAGGGGAGGTTTAGGCTGGATGTTAGGAAGAAATTCTTCACAGAAAAAGTGATTGGCCATTGGAATGTGCTGCCCAGGGAGGTGGTGGAGTCATCATCACTGGAGGTGTTTAGGAAGAGACTGGATGGCGTGCTTGGTGCCATGGTTTAGTTGATTAGATGGTGTTGGGTGATAGGCTGGACTCGATGGTCTCAGAGGTCCTTTCCAACCTGGTTAATTCTATCCTACTCCTATTCCTATTCCTATTCCTATTCCTATTCCTATTCCTATTCCTATTCCTATTCTATTCTATTCTATTCTATTCTATTCTATTCTATTCTATTCTATTCTATTCTATTCTATTCTACAGCAAAGCCTCACATCAAGACTAGTGGAGATCTTCAAACCACACTGCTCCAGCCAGAGCACCACCTCCTTCCACAGCACTCAAAGGTGACATTTTGGAGTTTTGAAGAGCAGGGACTCATCAAAGAAGGATGTGTGCATGGTTCTACACGGAGACACATCTGCTGCCTCAGCAGGGCAAGTCCTGGCCTTCATTGGTCCTTAAAGCAAGGGTACCTAGAAAGCCCAGGGGGGAAAAAGTGGGCCCATAAAGAGTTCCATGTATGCCTGGCTTCTTAGCAATGCTGGAAAATAGAGCTGGATTTCACCAGAGCATCTCAAGCCATCTCTTGGAGAAGCATGTCCATCTGTTCTCTGTGTCTCACATCTGTCCAGTCTGGGCCAGGACTGTCTTACTGGCCACCCAGCAGCAGCCACACCATCCACCAGCACAGAGCACTGGCAGAGGAATTTGACATTGCCCACACCTCACAAATGTCTTGGAGCTCCTCCATAATGTGTTGAAATCTCTTTCCCTACTATTGGCCTAGCAGCCCTGAGAGTTCCCAGGATAGATCCAGACAGCAATCCAACTTGGAGAAGAACTTCTCTAATTAATGTGAAATTACTGCTGTGAGCAAAAGAAGTTCCTCCTGGTCATGACAGGAAGGATCACACAGCTAGGCTCTTGCATAGGAAGCTTGCTCTTAGTCTCTCTGCAAGTGCACAGACAAGGACTAACTGGAATAGGGGCAGGATCCAGCCTGAAACCAGCAAAGATCTCCTGAGAAGCAAAATTAAAGAGTATGAGATGCAATCTAGATGATTACCCCAATTCTCAGACCATCGAACATCCTTTCTTCTGCTCCTCATCCATTTCTGTGAAGACAAGACACAAAAGAGAGGAAATTGCTGGTTTGATGGTCCCTTCCCAGGCGCAATTAGCAGAAAACAAAACCACAGCAGGGAGTACTCACATACCTATGAGATCTTTCCAACATCTCTAATGCACTCTCTGCAGTCTTGGCTGATGAGGAGAAAGTCCTCCCCAGCTCTCAACTCACCCCCTGCTAAGCCCTCAGCAGTCAGAAAGGGCACGAATTGTGCTCTTGGCAGGACAGCACCAGCCTGCCCTTCAGAGCAGAAGGGACAGGTATGTCTTGGCACCACAAACCCATTGAAGGTTGGAAGAGACACCTGACTTGCCTACATGATATGGAAGAGAGTTGTAAGCTCAGCCTTTGGTAGACGCTTTGGCCTTTGGTAGACGCTGAGGCTTGCTGAAGGCCAATGGCATCCTGCCCTGCATCAGAAATAGTGTGGCCAGCAGGAGCAGGGAGGTCATTCTGGCCCTGGACTCAGCACTGGTTAGGCCACACCTTGAGTCCTGTGTCCAGTTCTGGGCCCCTCAATTTAAGAAGGACATTGAGGCTCTTGAAGGTGTCCAGAGAAGGGCAATGAAGCTGGGGAGACTGAGAGAGCTGGGGGTGTTTAGCCTGGAGAAGAGGAGGCTCAGGGGAGACCTTCTTGCTCTCTACAACTACCTGCAAGGAGGTTATAGCCAGGAGGGGGTTGGTCTCTTCTCCCAGGCAACCAGCACTAGAACAAGGGGACACAGTCTCAAGCTGCACCAGGGGAAGTTTAGGCTGGAGGGGAGGAGAAAGTTCTTCCCAGAGAGCTGTTAGCCATTGGAATGTGCTGCCCAGGGAGGTGGTGGAGTCACCACCCCTGGAGGTGTTCAAGAGGGGATTGGACATGGCACTTGGTGCCATGGTCTAGTAGTCATGAGGTCTGTGGTGACAGGTTGTTCTTGACGATCTTTGAGGTCTCTTCCAACCTTGGTGATTCTGATGATGTTTGAGGTCTTTTCCAACCTTGTTGATTCTCTGATTCTATTCTATGATTTGTGAGCCATGAAGGACTTTCACCTTAACCACACAAATGGAAGGGAGGACAATGCTGTAGATGGGAAGGATGCAGGTCTTTCAGTGTTACATCTCCTTGTCCTGAGTGCTGCGGCATGCAGGCTCTGTGGCACTATCCTGTACTGCAGACTGCCTAATTGGATCCAACTGACTCTGATTACATTTAGGGAGCTGATAAATAGCATATCCAAGAGGCACTTGCCCATTACAGTCAAAGTGCCTCTTGCTGTAGGGAGTTAATTAAAGGCAAGACTATAAAGCTTTTTTTGATGCTGTGGAACTTGCCTTCTGGGAGCAGGTGGAGGAGTCAGCCTGAAGGGAAGTAATCTGAGGAGCTTGCACAGAGTGACTTCCATCTAGAAGCATAGTTATTACTGCAGTCCTGATAAACCAGGAAGCTGAAATCTGAAGCCTTGCTCAGAGCTCATGTAGAACTCATCACCAAAGCAGGTCCAATTAGAATGGGTTGGCTCCCTGACACTAGCATATCTGGCAGAGGTCCTCAGTTTCCATTACATTTTGCTGTAGGAGTTTCATTTGGTCTAGAATTCTGGACACAGAGGAGTAAGCAAACAGAGAAGAGAAGAGAAGAGAAGAGAAGAGAAGAGAAGAGAAGAGAAGAGAAGAGAAGAGAAGAGAAGAGAAGAGAAGAGAAGAGAAGAGAAGAGAAGAGAAGAGAAGAGAAGAGAAGAGAAGAGAAGAGAAGAGAAGAGAAGAGAAGAGAAGAGAAGAGAAGAGAGAGAGAAGAGAAGAGAAGAGAAGAGAAGAGAAGAGAAGAGAAGAGAAGAGAAGAGAAGAGAAGAGAAGAGGATGAGAGGAAGAAGAGAGGAGGATGAGAGGAGGAAGAGAAGAGAAGGCCCAAAGCATTAAGAACTCAGGCTGAAGCAAGGTGTGACAGTGACAGAATAAGTTCAGCTTAGTTTATCCCTACAAATAAAGGGACAAGCTGAACCGCATAGCTGAACAGATGGTAAACTACAGCTACATCCTCCAAAGAGAAAGAACTTTGCAGAAGTCAATGGTGATTTACTTTACTTTGTAAGGCACCTGAAGTGAGCAGCACACTCTCGGGACTGCTCTTTTTCTCCCAGGCCAGAAAAATATCTTTGTGGAAATAGATTTTAGCCTAAAAACATTAAATAAGGCTCTGTAGTCAGGGGGATTAACTGGAATTTATTGGAGGCTATTAGAGGGTTTTTCAAGGCTTTGTTTAATGGTGGGAGGCTGCACACAAACGAGAGCTCAGCAGCCTGGAGTGCACAGTGACCCTAGGCTGCCAGCAAGCCCTGAAGAGCTGGATCCTGCCCAGCAAATGTGCAGCATGGAGCCTTCTCATTTTCCTGGTCAAGGCAGTGGAAAACCAGCCCCCTGACGTTCTTTCCTGACGTTGCAAGCCAGCTCCAGGCACCACAGAGTTAAATGACATCATTTTCTAATCCATCACAGAGCCCCTGGGGCATTTTCTCACGACTGAATAAAATCTGTTACCTCTCCATCTATCATAGTATCATAGTATCAGTCAGGGTTGGAAGGGACCACAAGGATCATTTAGTTCCAACCCCCCTGACATGGGCAGGGACACCCCACACTACATCAGGCTGGCCAGAGCCTCATCCAGCCTGGGCTTAAACACCTCCAGGGATGGGGCCCCAACCACCTCCCTGGACAACCCATTCCAGGGCTTCACCACTCTCATGGTGAAGAACTTCCTCCTCACGTCCAGCCTGAATCTCCCCACCTCCAGCTTCATTCCATTCCATTCATTCTGGCCAGGATAGCTAGGAGATGGGGAAAGCAGAAGTCCACTTGCATCAAACCTCATGAAAATGAGCCAGGGTAAATGATGCATGTCCTGCTATGCTTACAACGTGAAGCCTAGATCCCGGTTCTTGCAGACTAGTTTCACAGAGATCAAGTCCAACCTGTCACCCAACACCTCATGACTACTAAACCATGGCACCAAGTGCCACATCCAATCCCCTCTTGAACACCTCCAGGGATGGGGACTCCACCACCTCCCCAGGCAGCACATTCCAATGGCTAACAACTCTCTCTGGGAAGAACTTTCTCCTCCCCCTCCAGCCTAAACTTCCCCTGGTGCAGCTTGAGACTGTGTCCTCTTGTTCCGGTGCTGGTTGCCTGGGAGAAGCCAGAGGCATTGGGAATTGGATACATGAGGAATGGCAGGAAGCTGTGGCTGCTACTAAGACTTGGGAGTCTGAGCAGAAATAAACAGAGGAAAGTGTGGGAGAAAGGAGAGAGGGAAGTGGCCGTGCTGGGAGATGTAATGATGAAGGTCACATAAGGTTTTGGTGACAGAAGAGATAATATGGCTTAAATTCACTGCATCTTGTTGTGGCTTACTTACCAGGCCTCCCATTTGTCTAGATATGCTTTCTGCCTGAGGTGCACAGTCACCCTTGCAGACTCTGCTGGGGTGACAAGGGTCAATCACCTCCCAGGCATTTGTTCTTCTCCTGCCTGAGGCTCAGTACCCAGACAAGGCTCAACCCAGGGCCAGAGCTGGTGGAGGAACACAGAACTGACAGCTCCTGAAAGTTCCTAACAAAGGCTACCGCGATTGAGAGATGGAGACAAAGCTCGATGCAAGCAAAGGGTCTACTTTATTGTACAAAGTCTTTTCTTTATATAGGCTAACATAATCAAAGGCAACTCGGGATTGGTGATTAGATGTGTCCGAGCGACAGGTACAGATTCGTGATTGGCTGCCGAGGAAGTGCCAGGGAACACACATCCCTTGGCAAGGCTCAGACAGGTGTTAGACAAAAGGCAAACGATCACACATCTCTTATCTAAGTTCAGAGAGAGGACAAAAGACTCTACTGCAATGTTTACCAGCTCTAATTCTCAGGTCGTTGTGTGGCTTCCCTGAGCCACAATGGTCGTTGGTAATTAGCTAAATACTTTTTTCTCTCTACACAGCTGCAGATTGCTCCCAAGGTTTGTGGCCCACAAGAGCTAAAACATTTCCTTCTGAGCATTGCTTGAGGTTCTACTCCCTAAATCCAGTCCGTCAAAAGGCAAGAAGGCAAGTCCCAGTGACCACCAGCTGTATTGGTGCTATTTCTGCTGACAATGTTCTTAGGCAGACAGGTTGCTTTCTACCACGAGGCTGTATTTGCTCCGTGAGACATTCCTTACCTCCCTCTGAGCGGCTCTGCTGAGCTGATAATTGTCCATCAGGCAAGCAGCAGAGTCAAAGCTCGCATCAACAGCAATACAATCCAGTCTACCAGGGTGGGCTTGTGTAGGGCTTTTGTATGTTTACGTTTTCCTAGTTATGTGGAAAAAGATTTTGTTTTAGTCAGAGCCCAGGAGTGATTAAAAAAACACATTTCTGAAAGGAGGAAGATGATATCTGCTGTGGTGGGCAGCAGCAGCAGCCCCCTGGACCAGCAATTACCAGGCCCTGCAGATGTGGCATGGGTCTAGGCAGACAGGAAGGATCAAAGGTTTATGAGCATGGTGGATCTGTGCTGATGAAAGCAGAGCCAATCTGAGGAGGTGATGGACTGCCTAGAATGATCTGTTTTCTTTTATGATCCGTGAAGCATAACTGAAGGAGGGTGATGGTGATGGGATAGAAGCTTATCTGTATCAAGCAGCGAGCAATTACCTGATGGCCTCGAGGTGAGGAGAAAGTTCTTCCCAGAGAGAGTTGTTAGGCATTGGGATGTGCTGCCCAGGAGGTGGTGGAGTCACCGACCCTGGAGGTGTTCAAGAGGGGACTGGATGTGGCACTTGGTGCCATGGTTTAGTCATGAGGTGTTGGGTGACAGGTTGGACTTGATGATCTTTGAGGTCTTTTCCAACCTTATTGATTCTATGATTCTATATTTGTCCAGGCACCGATGAAGTAAAATAAAGCCCAAAGTACCTATAATAATAACAATAGAAAAATAATAGAACAAACCAGGTTGGAAGAGACCTTCAAGATCATCACGTCCAACCTATCCCTATCCAACCCACATAAAAAACTGAACCATGGCACCAAGCACCCCATCAAGTCTCCTCCTGAACACCTCCAATGATGGTGACTCCACCACCTCCCTGGGCAGACCATTCCAATGGGCAATCACTCTCTCTGTAGAGAATTCCTTCCTAACATCCAGCCTAAACCTCCCCTGGCGCAGCCTGAGACTGTGTCCTCTTGTTCTGGTGCTGGTTGCCTGGGAGAAGAGACCAACCTCTGCCTGGCTACAACCTCCCTTCAGGTAGTTGTAGAGAGCAAGGTCTCCCCCTGAGTCTCCTCCTCTCCAGGCTAAGCAACCCCAGCTCCCTCAGCCTCTCTTCATAGGGCTTGTGTTCCAAACCCCTCACCAACTTCGTCTCCCTTTTCTGGACACACTCCAGCAACTCAACATCCTTCCTAAACTGAGGGGCCCAGAACTGGACACAGGACTCAAGCTGTGGCCTAACCAGTGCTGAGTACAGGGGCAGAATGACCTCCCTGCTCCTGCTGGCCACACTGTTCCTGATGCAGGCCAGGATGCCATTGGCCCTCTTGGCCACCTGGGCACACTGCAGGCTCATGTTCAGCCTACCATCAACCAGCACCCCCAGGTCCCTCTCTGCCTGGCTGCTCTCCAGCCACTCTGACCCCAGCCTGTAGCACTGCATGGGGTTGCTGTGGCCAATGTGCAGAACCCGGCACTTGGATGTGTTCAATCTCCTGCCCTTGGACTATGCCCATCTGTCCAGCCTGTCGAGGTCCTGTAAAGCACTCTTAAAAATATGGGGAGACAGATGCATGCCCTTACTGCTCTCCACTCCCTCCACCTGTTGTGATGTACTCCCCAGAGAAGCTAATAAGGTGAAATATTTCACACCAAATGGGCTCTCTCCACTTCTCTCCTTGGCAAATGCACTTTGCACCTGCTCATTAACGAACACACACCATCCACATCGACCAGGGCTGGCACTGCCTTGAACTTCAAATGCCTTTTCAATGCCATGGCCTAGTTAATAATTACTTTTTATGACTCACTCCACTCCATGCTGCTGGAGCGTCATTAGGAGAATTGACAGCACAAATAACAGAAACATTAAGCCTAATGATGTTGCAAGTGTGAGCTCTGCTAAAGTGCTCCTGGTGTCATGCAAGAAGAGCCTTTCCCTTTGGCAGTTGTCCCTCTCAGGGGGATGTTTTCTCCTCAGCCCTGGCTCTGCAGAGGAAAGTCAGCTTGCTGATCGAGTTTTGACAGCAGCATCCTGAGCTTTGACTCACATCCATCAATATGCCACAAATATTCATCCCCACTTCAGGCTATCTTCATTCCTCAGTTTCAGTGTGGTCTAGCAGCTCCCCAACTCTCCCTTCAGACAGCTCCCTTCGGACTGCCCTGCCCTGTGAGGAGTCCGAGGGCTCATTCTCAGGTTGCCTAAATCCTCAGAGGAAATGCACCAGATGGAGGGAAACACACTTCCCTGGATCTCCCTTCCAGTTGCATGGATGATCATCCTGCTGTGGCATGAGATTTAACACATCCAAGTACTTGGTTCTACACATTGGCCACAACAACCCTATGCAGTGCTACAGGCTGGGGTCAGAGTGGCTGGAGAGCGGCCAGGCAGAGAGGGACCTGGGGGTACTGGTTGATGGTAGGCTGAGCATGAGCCTGCAGTGTGCCCAGGTGGCCAAGAAGGCAAATGGCATCCTGACCTGCATCAGGAATAGTGTGGCCAGCAGGAGCAGGGAGGTCATTCTGCCCCTGTACTCAGCACTGGTTAGGCCATACCTTGAGTCGTGTGTCCAGTTCTGGGCCCCTCAGTTTAGGAAAGATGTTGAGTTGCTGAAACGTGTCCAGAGAAGGGCAACAAAGCTGGGGAAGTGTTTGGAGCACAGGCCCTATGAGGAGAGGCTGAGGGAGCTGGGGCTGCTTATCCTGGAGAAGAGGAGACTCAGGGGAGACCTTATTGCTCTCTGCAACTACCTGAAGGGAGGTTGTAGCCAGGCAGAGGTTGGTCTCTTCTCCCAGGCAACCAGCACCAGAACAAGAGGACACAGTCTCAATCTGCACCAGGGCAGGTTCAGGCTGGATGTTAGGAAGAAGTTTTTCACAGAAAGAGTTATTGGCCATTGGAGTGTGCTGCCCAGGGAGGTGGTGGAGTCACCATCATTGGAGGTGTTTAGGAAGAGACTGGATGGGGTGCTTGGTGCCATGGTTTAGTTGATTAGATGGTTGGACTTGATCTCAAAGGTCTTTTCCAACCTGGTTAATTCTATTCTATTCTATTCTATTCTATTCTATTCTATTCTATTCTATTCTATTCTATTCTATTCTATTCTATTCTATTCATGTTACCTGAAGGTGGGCAGGGTGTCACCCTGAGGCCACGTCAAGTGCACTCACCAATGGGTGGGTGATGACTGCCATCTCTGAATGTTTCTGTCTTTAACAATATCATTTTCAAACAAAGACCAGTCTCATAGAATGGAATGGAATGGAATGGAATGGAATGGAATGGAATGGAATGGAATGGAATGGAATGGAATGGAATGGAATGGAATGGAATGGAATGGAATGGAATTAACCAGATTGGAATAGACCAGATTGGAATAGACCAGAATGGAAGAGACCTTCAAGATCATTGCATCCAACCTATCATCCAACACCACCTAATCAACTCAACTATGGCACCAAGCACTCCATCCAGTCTCCTCCTAAACATCTCCAGTGATTGTGACTCCACCACCTCCCCGGGCAGCACATTCCAATGGGCAATCACTCTCTCTGTGCAGAATTTCCTCCTAACATCCAGCCTGAACCTCCCCTGGCGCAGCTTGAGACTGCACTCTGGCTGCAGTACTGCTGCAGTTACTCCAGTGGTGAGTCTGACCTCAGTTCCTGCTTATTTACTCTTCTTTTCCCCCTGATTTATAATTCACAGGGCTGGATTGAAAACTTCCCAAATGAGCTTTAACCAGCATGTCTGAGGATAAGCTTTTTGACAATGAAGCCAACAGGTTTTAATGAGAGACTCTGCATTATGCAGGGAGCTTTCTCTGCTGTTCTTTCCCCGAGCCCAGGCTGTTTCTGTGAAATAGGCATTTCTTTCTTTCTTAATAAGAAAATTCAATTTTTTTCCCCTTTTCCTTAGCCAGTTCCTCCCATTTTTTGCCTTCATTACCACAAATTCTGTAATCTTGTTACTCTTGGGTGCTGGAAAAACGTAATCATCTGAGCCGTGAAATCCAAGACAACAGCAAGGCTTCCAGGGAGGTGTCTTGAGTCAGAGGAATTAATTCTGCCAGCAGACAGCTCTTATTTAGAACAAATGTGATTTTCAGAACTGAAGCTATGTTTTTAATGAGGCTCTGGGTGTATATATATATATATCTATCTATATCCCTGAGCTGCTGGGAAATTCAGTCTTATGCCAGAGAAATGCAGCATGTGAGGAAAACAACAGCCAACAGTAAGCTCATCGCTCCCTTCCCTGCAGAGAAAACGTGTCTCTCTCTCTCTCTCACCCTTGGAGACTGCTGCCCTGACCAAGGCAATCTACAGGGATTTATGGAGTGTCCAAATCTGCCCCCTTCACCCCCCCCCCCCCCAAAGGTGTGTTTTGAGGTTTAATTGAGAAAAAAGGATGGAGTTTACTCCTCTTTCAAGTGAAGTCAGCATGCACTAGCAGGTGGGTATCCGCACAGCGCAGGGTTAAGACAAGGAAAAGTCCTTGCCTTGGGATGCTACAGATGCTGAGAGTTTTGGGATTGGTTTTACATTTGTGGTTTGGGGTTTTGTTTGTGTTTTGCTGTTTGCTTCTTTTCCCTGGAAAAGTAAGATTCAGGCTTTAATCTGAGCTGACACCCCCTTTTCAGCTCCGTATAGTTTCCTTTCTCATCTGCCTGAAGGGAGCTTTTAGCCAGGTGGGGGTTGGTCTCTTCTCCCAGGCAACCAGCACCAGAACAAGAAGACACAGTCTCAAGCTGTGCCAGGGGAGGTTTAGGCTGGATGTTAGGAAGAAGTTCTTCATAGAAAGAGAGATTGGCCATTGGAATCTGCTGCCCAGGGAGGTGGTGGAGTCACCATCCCTGGAGGTGTTCAAGAGGGGATTGGATGAAGCTTGGAAGAAGTTCTACACGGAGAGAGTGATTGCCCATTGGAATCGGCTACCCGTGGAGGTGGTGGAGTCACCTTCACAGGAGGTGTTCAGGAGAAGACTTGATGGGGTGCTTGGCTGTATGGTCTAGTTGTTGGGTGGGTTGGATTGTTTGATGGGTTGGACGCGATGATCTTGAAGGTCTCTTCCAACCTGGTGTATTGTATTGTATTGTATTGTAAGCACTTAGTGCCATGATTTTGTTGATTAGATAGTGTTGGATGATAGGTTGGACTCAATGATATCAAAGGTCTTTTCCAACCTGGTTAATTCTAATTCTAATTCTAATTCTAATTCTAATTCTAATTCTAATTCTAATTCTAATTCTAATTCTAATTCTAATTCTAATTCTTATTCCAATTCCAATTCCAATTCTAATTCTGCTTCTGCTGTCTTTCTCTTTACCCAGAATAAAGACTACCTGACTTGCACCAGAGGAGTGGATGGGACTGCTGCTCTTCTCCATGGTATAAATCCACCTTCAGAGGCATATCCAGGGATTTTTGGCCATGAAAAAGAGCTTATATAGCAAGGATGCAGCAAAGATTTGCCTTGGCTTTGGGGCTGATCGGTGTTTCAGAGGAAACAGAAGGGAGACCAGGCATTTGGAGACCATCACGTAGCGTGATGCTGGGGAGCGCAGCCTCAGGGATCTTTCCACGCTCTGCTACCTGGGTTTACCTCCCCAGAGCAAACAGCTCTGCTGTTCCCAGGTGCAGCTGTAATTGCCAGACAAAGGTTACTTTTCTCCAGTGAACTCAGTGGCCCCAGTGGTTTCCCAGCCCAGAGACCAAAGCTGGCTGCTTATTTGCACAAGAAGCACGGGGGGCAAGCAGGCAGCATTGTGCCCATCCTAAGGAGTCCGCAGGATCCAGACCCTTTGGGTTTGCCGGCAGCACATCCTTCCCACATGCAAAATCTGCCCCTCAATGGGGAGTGCAGAGCCCCAGGGACAGCAAATGGGATAAAGCACCAGCTGGTTGCAATGGGAGAAGGAAGATCAGCTCCTAAGGACAGCTTCATGTTTGTCTGTCTCAGCTGGAGATAAAAAGAGAGCCCATAGATCATACTGATTTCTCATCCTGAGATAACAACAGAGGAGGATTTTTCTCCCAAAGCAGCATCTTTTCTGCCTGTGTGCCACCAAAAGAAATGCATTTTTCTGTCTGTCTTCATAACAAACTTCATCAAATATCCATCTGGCACCAGGCCAGACAGCTACATATGAAGCTGTGTCACTGCAGATTGATGCCAGCAACCCCAGCAAAGATTTCAGCAGGAGAGGCCTCCTGCCATGGTTTTGGGAGGGTACACAGCTCTCTGGAGGCATGGCTCATTAAAAGCACCATTGAAGAGAGCTCTGGCTTTTTGGAGTTGATTGAAAGCAGGGGCTTCTGCTAAGGGGCTGTAGCCCCAGAGGTGCCTTTGAACTTTGGTTCTCATGTGGAGAGAGAGCGAGCCCAGCAAGATCTCATTTTAAGGGTGCCTGGAGGATTGAATAATAGAACAATTCTCAAGAGTTAAGACTGGAAATGTCACTGGGAACCTAAGAACTTTTTTTTCCTGGCAAAAGCATCACAAGAATCAGTGTCTTCTCAGGACAGGCCAATTTCAGAATTTCCCAGTGAAGTCACTAGTGGTGTGCCCCAAGGATCAGTGCTGGGCCCCATGCTCTTTAACGTCTTTATTGATGATCTGGATGAGGGCATCGAGTCCATCATCAGTAAATTTGCGGATGACACCAAGCTGGGGGCAGGAGTTGATCTGCTGGAGGGCAGAGAGGCTTTGCAGAGGGACCTCGACAGGCTGGACAGATGGGCAGAGTCCAAGGGCATGAGATTGAACACATCCAGGTGCCGGGTTCTGCACGTTGGCCACAGCAACCCCAGGCAGTGCTACAGGCTGGGGTCAGAGTGGCTGGAGAGCGGCCAGGCAGAGAGGGACCTGGGGGTGCTGGTTGATGGTAGGCTGAACATGAGCCTGCAGTGTGCCCAGGCAGCCAAGAGGGCCAATGGCATCCTGGCCTGCATCAGGAACAGTGTGGCCAGCAGGAGCAGGGAAGTCATTCTGCCCCTCTACTCAGCACTGGTTAGGCCACAGCTTGAATCCTGTGTCCAGTTCTGGGCCCCTCAGTTTAGGAAGGATGTTGACTTGCTGGAAGGTCAGGAGAAGGGCAACGAAGCTGGGGAGGGGTTTGGAACACAAGCCCTATGAAGAGAGGCTGAGGGAGCTGGGGTTGCTTAGCCTGGAGAAGAGGAAACTCAGGGGTGACCTTCTTGCTCTCTACAACTACCTGAAGGGAGGTTGTAGCCAGGTGGGGGTTGGTCTCTTCTCCCAGGCAACCAGCACCAGAACAAGAGGACACAGTCTCAAGCTGTGCCAGGGGAAGTTTAGGTTGGATGTTAGGAAGAAATTCTTCATAGAGAGAGTGATTGCCCATTGGAATGTGCTGCCCAGGGAGGTGGTGGAGTCACCATCATTGGAGGTGTTCAGGAGAAGACTTGATATGGTGCTTGGTTGCATGGTTTAGTTGATTAGGTGGTGTTGGATGATAGGTTGGGGTCGATGATCTTGAAGGTCTCTTCCAACCTGTTCTGTTCTGTTCTGTTCTATTCTATTCTATTCTATTCTATTCTATTCTATTCTATTCTATTCTATTCTATTCTATTCTATTCTTTTCGCTTCTCTGGCTGAGTTTAGCTGTACTTTATGTGGGTGCAGGTGGATTAAACCATCACACCACTACAAGAGCCATGAGGATAAAAGGAAACACTCTAGCCAGCTGGGAATTAGAAAAAGCTGATTACATTCCATGTAATGACTTTGGTTTATTCTTCCAGATGGAGAGAGAAGCTCATGGTCCAGGTTAGTGCTGGGCAGCTGCCGTGGCAGCAGTGCTGCAGTCCAGGAGGGCAGCAGTGGATGTTCACCAAACTCTCCTCTGTGCCCACTTCTGAAAGAGAAAGAAAAACCCTTCCAGGGAGTTCTTCCTTTCTGAAGGGAGCAGGTTTTCATTTCACACACATTGTCAGTGGAGCCTTCTTAGCCAGCTCATTTTCTGGGTCTTTAACCACCCAGCCTGCCTGGAGTGGAGAGATTTCCTCTGGGCTCAAATCACTTGGCTGCACATGGGGGAGAAGCCCTTTGACGAGGTGAATTTGCAAGGCTCTCAAATCCACTTTATTCTCGCTGTGCTATCCCTCCTGGACTCATTTCCAAGAGACCATCTTGAGCTAAGCCTGGAGGGAGCAGGCAAAGGTGCTGGCACCAATCCTAGACACCCAGAAACACACACTGATAAAGTTTCTGCCCATTTCCCACACCACAAATTAAACATCTACACCCAGGACTGTGGAGGATCACCTAAAATCATCCAGCCCAGTCTTTAATCACCAGCAAGGCTGAATTCACAACAGTCCACAGTCCTCCCCCACCCCAGCTTGCACACCTGCTCCTCCCATGTCCCTAATAAACAGAAGGCCCATGATTCACATCTGGGCTGTTCAGGTAGGCTCATGCCTACCTGCTCGTGCAGAATCAAAGGCTAAATTGGGCTATCCTTGTCTTAGACACAGCAAAGAAAGTGGGGGTCCATGGTGGGAGCACTTAGGCAACCAGGGAGGGCTTTAAGGAGCAATGGCACTCAAGAGGCAACACAAACTCTTTGGGGAGCTTTTTCCTTGCAGCTAGTTGCACTGGCCAGGAAATCAAGCAGGAGAGTGAGGAGCACAAGGTAGTATGAACACAGCCTTGGGGTAAGGGAGAAGGTGGTGGGCAGAGTAAAAGAGCAGGCAGGCCAAACACTTCCTGAGTGCAATTATTCTTTTTAATGGGTCTGTCTTTTCCAAATTCCACATTGCACACATATAAATAGTAAGTTTAAAAAAGACACACCAGGAACGCTGCCCTGGGGGAACAAGAAGCTCTCCCTGTCTCCCACTACACAGAGGCACGAAACTCATCACAACAGCAGTCACAGCCAATCACAGAGGCAGACAGACAGAGAGAGACAGACATGGGAAAAACCCCAACGGTCAGGAAAGGGCAATAAAAGGGCATTCATGCTTTGGAAGGCAGCAGATGCTCCCATGCCCACCTTGCTGTGCAGACAGATGGCTGGAGTCACAGCTTGGTGTACAGACCCTCCATGCCAAGCGATCAGCATCTCACTGGTCCTACACCTCTGCTTGCCCAGATGCCATCTATGCTGGTTGCTGTTCTTTAGGTTCCAAGGGTGTCAACTCCCAGAGCAACACTGACTTCACACTGATCTGCATATCCCTGGGGAGGGACTTTTTAGGGTGTCAGGTAGTGATAGGACTAGGGGGAATGGAGCAAAACTAGAAATGGGTAGATTCAGATTGGATGTTAGAAAGAAGTTCTTCCCCATGAGGGTGGTGAGACACTGGCACAGGTTTCCCAGGGAAGTGGTAGAAGCCTCATCCCTGGAGGGTTTTGCAGCCAGGCTGGATGTGGCTCTGGGCAACATGATCTAGTGTGAGGGGTCCCTGCCCATGGCAGGGGGGTTGGAACTAGGTGATCCTTGAGGTCCCTGCCAACTCTAACAATTCTGTGATTCCCTATGCAGCACAGGATGTGCCAGGTCCCAGGCCTGGGTTGGCATTCCCTGGGTGGTACTGGCTGTGATGCCACAACACGAGTGTGAACCACACTAAACTCCTAGTTGGCCCTCAAAGTCCTGTTTCTGCCCTGATCCTTGCCCAAGGGACCTTTGCCTTTGCCATGTGTAGGATCACCATCTCTGGTAGCATTTTGCAGCGGGGCTGTGATAAGGAGATTTGGTTGACAAGCCTTCAACCAGCAGAGGAAGGAGTTGTAAGGGTACCACTTGCTTTTTTTGGCTCTAAGTGCTCAAAGAAAAGTGCTGCAGTAACCATATCCACATGGGCAATGGCTCTAAAGGACTCCCAGCCTGCTGTGTGCTGTTCCAAAGGCTGGTGAGCCAGCAACCTGGGAAGCTGCATCAGCAAGCTATTGCATTTAATTGCTACAGCATTCACCAACAGGCAAAAATCATGAGAGCTTTTTCTTCAGCACAGCAGCTCCTGTGTGCCAAAGGGCAGCCAGCACTGGAGGCAGAGCTTACCCATGAAAATGAGCTCTGAGGGAGATCATGCAGAGATCAGACCACACACCCCCATCCACTTTCAAGCAATCTCTAGACTCAGGTGTGCTAATACCAACCTGCTGATTGGCAATTCCTTAATCTTTAAAGCAGCTTTAAGTGGGGGCTGGAGCAGGTATTTCCCTCCTGCACAGACAAAGAGCTGAGCAGTAGCACAATCAAATGATTGGCCCAGGACCTGGAGGCTGTACCAAAGACTTTGATCCCACATCTCCCTAGGCCAACACAAACATCTCTCTCCCAAGCCTGCTTCTGCCTCTCCTAGCCAGTAGAACAGGACTGCTAAAAATCATGCTGATGTAATTCCTTGATGCAGAAAGAGCTGTTCAAGGCAGCAAACTGTTGGAACATGCAAGAGGGACCCACGTGAATCAGAGTGCTTGGTTGTCTCGCATCAAGGAATGAAATTCAATCTCATCAGCTCAGGCTCATGAAGGGACCATTGACTGCAGAGCAGCTCACCAGAACAATCAGGACGCCTCATGCATGGACTGTACAGCACTGTGGATCTTCTCTTCAGCTCTCCCCTAATGCCACCTGTCATACTCAACCCGTGTGGCACTCACAGCCTGGCCATGCAGAAGATTGCTGGTAGTCCAGGAGCGTCTTGGCCATGTCACAGCCTCTTCTCCAGCATCCCCCCTTCAGCCCTCCAGCTCTCCAGCCAGCCATTTCTGCCGTATAACACCACCTCAGGGCTATGTTGTCCTCAGCCTAACAAACTGCTGATGCTGGGCTGAAGGGGAAGTGTTACCTCTCCCTGGCTACCAGAGATGGGAAGTACCATAAGAAAGAGATGAGTGAAGGAAACTTGACAAAGGCCCCAGAAACCCTGAGTGGTGGAGGGGCATGGACTGTTTTCTGGCCAGGAAACTTGGGGCAGAGGGAACTAATAGAGCACAGGATGAAAATAAACAGAGAGTTTTATGGACTGTGCAAATCCTTGCTGCAGGATCACAAATGATGACAGACACTCAAAGCACAAATGGATTACTTCATGAAGAAGAAATCCATTCAGGGCTACTAAATACAGGCACCACCTGAACTTAGGAAGCTCCTAAACAATAGCACGTTGGAGGCTGGGAGATCAAGCAATATCCTGGGTTTGCCCTGCATTTATGCTGTTCTCCAGACCATGCCCTTGGCCTTACCAGAAATGGGATGCTAAGCTTTTTTCCAGAATGATCTGGAATGGTCAACTCTTATGTCCACATGACTTCCTAGTCACTCAAAATCTGAAGAGAAGAGGAGAGGAGAGGAGAGGAGACTCAAGGAGAGGAGAGGAGACTCAAGGAGAGGAGACTCAAGGAGAGGAGACTCAAGGAGAGGAGACTCAAGGAGAGGAGACTCAAGGAGAGGAGACTCAAGGAGACTCAAGGAGAGGAGACTCGAGGAGAGGAGACTCGAGGAGAGGAGAGGAGAGGAGACTCGAGGAGAGGAGACTCGAGAGAGGAGACTCGAGGAGAGGAGAGGAGAGGAGAGGAGAGGAGAGGAGAGGAGAGGAGAGGAGAGGAGAGGAGAGGAGAGGAGAGGAGAGGAGAGGAGAGAGGAGAGGAGAGGAGAGGAGAGGAGAGGAGAGGAGAGGAGAGAGGAGAGGAGAGGAGAGGAGAGGAGAGGAGAGGAGAGGAGAGGAGAGGAGAGGAGAGGAGAGGAGAGGAGAGGAGAGGAGAGGAGAGGAGAGGAGAGGAGAGGAGAGGAGAGGAGAGGAGAGGAGAGGAGAGGAGAGGAGAGGAGACTCAAGGAGAGGAGAGGAGACTCAAGGAGAGGAGAGGAGACTCAAGGAGAGGAGAGGAGAGGAGAGGAGAGGAGAGGAGAGGAGAGGAGAGGAGAGGAGAGGAGAGGAGAGGAGAGGAGAGGAGAGGAGAGGAGAGGAGAGGAGAGGAGAGGAGAGGAGAGGAGAGGAGAGGAGAGGAGAGGAGAGGAGGGAGAGGAGAGGAGAGAGGAGAGGAGAGGAGAGGAGAGGAGAGGAGAGGAGAGGAGAGGAGAGGAGAGGGAGAGGAGAGGAGAGGAGAGGAGAGGAGAGGGAGAGGGAGAGGGAGAGGAGAGGGAGAGGAGAGAGGAGAGGAGAGAGGAGAGGGAGAGGAGAGGTTCGGAGAGGTTCGGAGGGGAGGGGGGGAGGGAGGGGAGGGGAGGGGAGAAGAGAAGAGAAGAGAAGAGAAGAGAAGAGAAGAGAAGAGAAGAGAAGAGAAGAGAAGAGAAGAGAAGAGAAGAGAAGAGAAGAGAAGAGAAGAGAAGAGAAGAGAAGAGAAGAGAAGAGAAGAGAAGAGAAGAGAAGAGAAGAGAATTAACGAGAAGAGAATTAACCATGTTGGAAAAGACCTTCATGATCATTGAGTCCAACCTATCACCCAACACCATCTAATCAACTAAATCATGGCACCAAGTGCCTCATCCAGTCTCTTCTAGCTCCATTTGAAATACAGAATTTCTATAAACAGAGAACTAATGCAGCTATTCCTACTCAACCCCCAGCCTCCTGCTGCTGTCTCCCCACAGGCTGGTCCTGCCTAGCACATCTGTCCTTCCCCACACTGGTCCTGTAGGTTATAAACCACAAAAACTGCCCCTACAGGAGTCAGAGCAAAGGCACAGCATCAGGATCACCCAGGGAGGAACACAAAGCCTCTGCAGCAGTAATCCACCAGAGCAGGGGCTTTCCAACGCAGAGGTGGTGTCTTGGTGTTGAACAGCTCTTAATCGATTCTCTTCTGCAGACTCATCCCATCGATTTGCAAGTCCATGAGCAAATCAAACAGCCAGTTTCCTGCAGCAAGGAGACCCACTCCTGATTGCCCACTCTGTTCAATGGATGTCACAGCTACTTAAGGGGAGGAGATAGAGTCACCACCTTCCAATACAGCTACACTGAAGGCCACGTGGTTATTTGCTCCTTGTCCCAAGCTGATGTGTGTCCCGAGCTGATGTGTGTCCCAGGCTGATGTGTGTCCCAGGCTGATGTGTGTCCCAGGCTGATGTGCACCGAGGCTGATGTGTGTCCCAAGCTGATGTGTGTCCCAGGCTGATGTGCGTCCCAGGCTGATGTGTGTCCCAGGCTGATGTGTGTCCCAGGCTGATGGGTACCCCAAGCTGATGTGTGTCCCGAGCTGATGTGCACCCAGGCTGATGTGTGTCCCAGGCTGATGTGTGTCCCAGGCTGATGGGTACCCCAAGCTGATGTGTGTCCCGAGCTGATGTGTGTCCCCAGCTGATGTGTGTCCCAGGCTGATGTGCACCGAGGCTAATGTGTGTCCCAGGCTGATGTGTGTCCCGAGCTGATGTGTGTCCCGAGCTGATGTGTGTCCCAGGCTGATGTGTGTCCCAAGCTGATGTGTGTCCCAGGCTGATGTGTGTCCCAGGCTGATGTGTGTCCCAGGCTGATGTGTGTCCCAGGCTGATGTGCACCGAGGCTGATGTGTGTCCCAAGCTGATGTGTGTCCCAGGCTGATGTGCGTCCCAGGCTGATGTGTGTCCCAGGCTGATGTGTGTCCCAGGCTGATGGGTACCCCAAGCTGATGTGTGTCCCGAGCTGATGTGCACCCAGGCTGATGTGTGTCCCAGGCTGATGTGTGTCCCAGGCTGATGGGTACCCCAAGCTGATGTGTGTCCCGAGCTGATGTGTGTCCCCAGCTGATGTGTGTCCCAGGCTGATGTGCACCGAGGCTAATGTGTGTCCCAGGCTGATGTGTGTCCCGAGCTGATGTGCACCCAGGCTGATGTGTGTCCCAGGCTGATGTGTGTCCCAGGCTGATGTGTGTCCCCAGCTGATGTGTGTCCCCAGCTGATGTGTGTCCCAGGCTGATGGGTACCCCAAGCTGATGTGTGTCCCAGGCTGATGTGCACTCAGGCTGATGTGTGTCCCAGGCTGATGTGTGTCCCAGGCTGACAGGTACCCCAGGCTGATGGGTACCCCAGGCTCGTGTGTGTCCCAGGCCAACCAAGGTGGAAAGGAAGTGCCCAAAGACTTCAGTTGTAGGCTGCTGCCAATCTCTGGTTACTCCAAGTGCTTGTCCCCAAGTCTTTAGCCTGACTGACCTGTCTGGATACCACACTGCACTGAGCTGCAGCCCAACCTCAACAAAACCACAGGAAAATACCAGTGCTAATTGTGATCCTTGGGATCCATTGTCTCTTATAACTGCTGGTAAAGTCACTCCAATGAAGGCAAAGAGGCTTTTCAAGGCAGGGAGGTTGCTTCACACTGCTTTTTCGATAGCAGACACATAGCTTTGGCCCTACTGCAAAAAAAAACAACAACAAACCACCAAAAGAAGCCTGGAACTAAAAATGCTGCAATCTTGTCAAGGGCTGGCAGCAAGCTGTAATTTACTGCATTCCTGCTTCTTCTGTGCTCAAGAATCGCTTCACTTCTGAGAAGAAAGAGCTGTCACTTGGCAGCTCCTTGTAGCCCCTCCTCCCAGCCATCACATTTCCACATTATGCTAGAAAAAAAAAGAATCAATGGATTCCCCTCTGCCTATCTGCTCCCTCGGGAAAAAAACCACAGCCAGGAGCTGGTGTATCCCCAGGTCCTGAGAGTCATCCTTTCACAGCCACCTCCTCACCAGTTTTCTTTGAAAAGCCAGGCAGCGGCCGTGTCCCTTTCAGCAGAGTCCCGGGGGTTTTGTCTGCTGCTGCATCCACCTCCGTGGAATCGGTTCCAAGAGACCTCTCTGGCTGCTGGCTTCTCCACAAGCACCTTCCCCACCCCGACGGCACGTCACGCGCCCCCAGCCCGCCCGCTGCAGTGTCTGGCTGGCTGCTAACCTCAGCTCTGCCCGGCTTTAGGATGCAGCCAGGTCCCTGGGCAAGTTGAGCTGGATTGTCTCTCCTCCCGCGGTGTACTTCGCCGCCGGCCCGTTGCCTTCCATGGTGAAGAGCTTGCAGGTCTTGGCGTTCTCGTGAACCGGCGTGGACTTTTTGGAGGAGACGGGGAGTTTGTAGGGCTCAGCTGAACGGCAGTGGTGTCCTGCACCGTGTGCTCGCTGGTCTCAATTTCGAAGGCGGTGTTGCCGGGCTTTATGAGCCCGATGTTGGAGCCCGGCTTGGATTTCCTGGCCCCGTGCGCCGGGGCCTCCGGCTGCATATGCAGCAGGCGCCGAAGAAGGTGAAGGCCACCACCAGCAGTATGGGTCCAATGATGATGGGAGGGTTGTTCACGGGTAGGAAGGTTCCAAAGGCAAATGCTCCCACTAAAGTGATGTTGATCCCTGCTAACATGATGCAGAGTCCACAAGCGCAGCAGAGCGCGGGAGAGGGGAGGCCCTGAGGTCGCGTCTTTTTCTGGACGGGTTTCTGGGTCAGAGAGGCGCTGCTCTTTTCACTGAACATGTTGAGATGATTCTCAGGGGCGGCTTCACAGATTGCACTCTGTGTTGACAGAGCTAGCTGTGGTCTCCTGCTGCCTTGGAATGCCTGGAGAGGAACAGAAAAGCATGCAGCTGTTAGAACAATGAACCAGAGGAGCCTTTCCACCGCCATTTATGGTACTAGCATCTTCCATCTTCTCCATGTTTGCTGGTACCAACAACCAGTAGTGTGGCCAGCAGGAGCAGGGAAGTCATTCTGCCCCTGTACTCAGCACTGGTCAGGCCACACCTTGAGTACTGTGTCCAGTTCTGAGCCCCTCAGCTTAGCAAAGATGTTGAGTTGCTGGAATGTGTCCAGAGAAGGGCAGCAAAGCTTCCACATCTTCTGCAGGGCTTCCATCCTCCTTGAGAGCTCCACCTCATCAAAAGGCACCACAGGGCTTTGGAGCAGAAGCCCTATGAGGGGAGGCTGAGGGAGCTGGGGCTGCTTAGCCTGGAGAAGAGGAGGCTCAGGGGAGACCTTCTTGCCATCTACAACTACCTGCAGGGAGGTTGTAGCCATCAGGGGGCTGGTCTCTTCTCCCAGGCAACCAGCACCAGAACAAGAGGACACAGTCTCAGGCTGTGCCAGGGGAGGTTTAAGCTGGATGTTAGGAAGAAGTTCTTCCCAGAAAGAGAGATTGGCCATTGGAATGGGCTGCCCAGGGAGGTGGTGGAGTCACCATCACTGCAGGTGTTTAGGAAGAGACTGGATGGGGCACTTAGTGCTATGGTTCAGTTGATTAGATGGTGGTGGATGGTAGGTTGGACTCAATGATCTCAAAGGTCTTTTCCAACCTGGTTAATTCTATTCTATTCTACTCTATTCTATTCTATTCTATTCTATGTATAAATCCAAGCCTGCTCTCAAGTCTGGACTCTCCCTGTTCATAGCAATCACATACAGTTAGCCTCAGGCTGGAGTGCTGTGCCCAGAGTGCCCAATGTCCTTTGCCATGCAGGTGGATGATGCTCAGGTGCATCTAAGCATGCAATGCCCCAGAGCCTATGCTTGGCTCTGCCTAGAGCCTGAGCCACAGTGCAACATTGCAACAGTGTGGCTGGACAGCCAGGGCCACATCCTGAGCTCAGATGTTTCTCACATGGGTTTGAGACCTGCTGATACATCTTTTGACACTCCCTCTGCTCGATCTGCCCATTCCTTAGAACAGAGGTCTTTCAGGACAGGCAATATATCCTGATACCAACTTGGACCATAATTACTCTCACAGTGTTTCTCATAACCCACACAACACCTGCCCAAAATAACAACAGGTCCTAGTGCTGCTCAGAATATCCCTTTCCTTTATGTCACATGTGTTTTGAATAGAATTAACCAGGTTGGAAAAGACCTTTGAGATTATCAAGTCCATCCTATCACCCAACACCATCTAATCAACTAAACCATGGGACCAAGCACCCCATCCAGTCCTTGCTGCAATGTGAGTGCAATGGATGGATTCCTGGACTGACAGAAGTCACAAAATGTAATAGAAAGTAAGAGTCATTGCTCCAGGTCTCAGTTGTCCAGTAACTGAACTAGTCATCCAGCTTGCCTTCCTACCCACTGGAGAATAAAAGGTCCCAGAAGATGATTTAGGACATTCCCCAACAGAGAGCTGGGCTGACTACAAAGGGGACCTTGGACATGGCTTCAACAGTTAACACTCAGATGCTCATTGAGACAAACTCCATCCACAGACACTGAATGACTTACCACCAGTCCCCAAAGTTCATGGTAAAACAGAGCAAGTGTAGATGTTTTGCCTGCTGGACCATGCTTTCTACCATGCACAGCAGCACACTTGGTAACATCATGGGAGATCCCACAGAAGTGGGCAGGGAAGCTCATTTGCCTCACCAGCTGCCAAACCAAACTGTAGAGAGTCCATGAGCAAGCAACACTGGCTCCTAGATGAAGGCTCCTGGGAACTGAGATGATGAAGCTGGAAAAGAGCCTGTGTGGGCATCTGCCTAGGACACAAGGCAGGAATACATAGCCCTGACTGACAACAGCAGCTTCTCCATGGAGGACATTACTGGATGTGGTAATAGTTGGCTTTGTTTCCTCTGTACTCTGCTAGGAAGCCAAATTGCTAGAAGCCAAATTGCCAGCAGTTTGCTGGTGATGTCTTTGATTTTACAGGCAGGAGAGCATTTCTCTTCCCAGCCTGATTGCAAACAACAGCAGTCGGTGCTCTCCTACTCCCCTGACTGGCTCCCTAGCTCCTTCCCTCCGTGGCCGTCAAAACATTTTCAGAAGGGTTGCTGGGGGGAAACTGATACCACAGAGGTTTCTACTGCAAGAGCCAAGAATTTGTTGTGCTGTTAGCACTCTGCATTCACTGAATGAAAAATAAACAACAAATAAATAAATAAAGGGGCTCTGCAACCTGCCAGTGGGATCAGCCGGGCATTTTCAGCAGCTCACCCGGGTTATAAACAATTCCTGCACCTCCAGCTGAGGCAAAGCTCTCTGCTGCTCTGCCTGGCATCATGTCTCATTTCCTTGGCTTGAGCTTTTGTTTGGACCTGACCAAAGTGCAGCACTGAACTTTCGGTGAAGTTCCTATTCGGTGAGACATCAGCTGGAGCTGACACAGACAGACACAGGGAAGGATTAAATCCTTCCTCACCTGGGAATGCTTGATAGGGGAGGAGTCAGAAGACAGAATTAACCAGCTTGGAAAAGACCTCGGGGATCATCAAGTCCAACCTATCACCCAACACCGTCTAATCAACTAAACCATGGCACCAAGAGCCCCATCCAATCTCTTCTTAAACACCTCCAGTGATGGTGACTCCACCACCTCCCTGGGCAGCACATTCCAATGGCAAATCACTCCTGTGATCTGCAGGCAAAGATATTTTCAAGAGAACTGAGACTGTGTGACAGAGAAAGGGCATTTCCTCCACAAGGCAGCCTAACACATGCACATGTTTCCCCAGCAGTGACCTTTTGTTCTGCCTGGGAACTCTGGCACACTGTTGTGAGCTGGAGCCTCCTGAACCAGCCCTGAACCAGCAGCAAGACAGCTTCTGGTTAAAGACATGCATGCACACACTGTTCTCAGCCCAGCTCTTACAGATGCCAGTCTGTATCTTTGGCACACAGAAGCTGCAGACACCCCAGTGTGACTTTTCCCCTTGGTTTGCCCTACACCATCCCACTGCAAAGTACTCAGCAGGGAACTTTGAGGAGTGAAATGATATCACAGATTTACTCCACCAGTTTTCTCCCTCCCAACGCCTCCTGCACTCACCTGTTTCCACCCTGCAAGAGTTCCCCATCCTGGGAGAGTCAGGCAGCTCTCACAGCTTGTGGGGCTTTGCCATTGGCAGAGATAAATCAGGACAGTTCCAGCAGATAGAATAGAGCCACAGATCCACTGTGAAAGGATAAATGACATGAAAGGATGGCCCAGCTGGTCTCAGAGTATAGTCACCATCAGCTGCTCAGGAATTCGTGGCCACTCCCCAGAGGGAGAGTACAGAAAGCAGGATATGGCACCTATGCACTGAGACCTCTCACCTTGCAGAGTGGCTGGAGGAGGCAATAGCTGCTTCTTGCCTACCCTAGGACAGGCAGACAGCTCCCAGGTTGTGCCAGGACACTGGTCATGCAATGACAGCTACCTGCCTCCTGGCGAGTGAAGTGGTGAAAAAGGAAGTTTGCAAACAAACCTCTCTGGCTAAAGCAGCGAAGAGGAGCTTGCCAGCAGTCATTTTCCTATGAGGCCCATTGGGTTGAGTGTCTGGGAATGCATCAGCATCAGCATGCACAAAAGCACAGAGGCTAAAGCAGGCAGTGTGGCAAAACCCAGGGTCTCAGACCTCAGCTACATCTACAACTGTAAAACATACAAGGGGCCAGGGCTAGCACAAGGGCTGTGACACTGTCCAAAGAGGGAAGGTGCAGCAGCATAAAAACAAGGGTTTGTGTTGCACCCCCTCAGGTGGGGAATTAAAAGCACCTTGGATTGGCTGATAGAGCAGGCCACCAAACCTGCTGAGGTGGCATGAAAGAAAAGCATAGGGAGCCAAACATGCCCCATTCACACCATGCACATTAAGACATACCCAGAGCCATGGGACACTCAGAGGGTGGATCACTGTTTACTCTTGTCTTGATCTCCATGTAAAACTGGATGAATTGGGGATGAGGAAGCCAGCCAGAGCAGTGGAGGATAAAGCAAACAAAACAAACCAAGGCCACAGAATGCCTTACGCTGTCCTCCACCTCGTAAGAGCCTGCAGCAACACAAATTCCACCTTTATTCTGGTTGCTATCAGAAACACCTTTCTTCTCCTGTAACCTCCTAGAGAGAGCAGGGGTTGATGCTGTGGGGAGAAAGGTCCTTCTTCATTCCCTCTGCAGTCACAAGAATGTACTGATGTGGGTCAGCTCCCACTGCTGCCCTGTCTGAGGATATCTGGCACATTTTACTTTCCACTTCAGTCAAGCTAATGGGTTCAAACATGAGCAACTTCCCAGCCAGCCCATCCTGTCCAAAATGATCAACTTAGTTTCCATCAGGAGTGGAAAAAGTTCTCTTTGAGCTCTCGGTGTGAATCAGGTTCTTTTCTTATCAGAGCCCAGGTTTCTTCTCCAAACAACATTTCAGCTTGAAATGCATTTACTGTCAAGCTTATTCAGGCTAGAGTGGTGGAAATCCAGAAGCTATAGTGATATCCATCACTATGGAGAATATCCCTCCCTCCTTCTATTCTCAGGGGGCCAAAGAGAGACTTTCATTCGTAGCTCTGACAGTTCCCAGAGCTCAAAGGGTGTGCTGACATATTCAATCAGCTTTTTAAGAGCACCATTTAAAGCTATACCAGTAGCGCCAGCAACATGCACAGCTAAGCATGCTACCCACTCAGCTGTAGTGAGAAAGAGCAAACTGTCATCTTTCTGCACCATTGCACTGCAGCAGTGCAGCCAAAATATTTGACAGAGCCCAGATGAGTCTCCTTTCTAGAGGTGTGATGGCACAGTGAAGTAATGACAGCGCCCAGCAAACACAAATTGCACTCAGACAGGTACAGACCCCCCCTGCACAGTGGCAGACTACACATACACACACACCCTTTAGCTCTCAGCAGGAGCACACGACTTTTGTTCACCTGGGCAAAGTGCTGGGAAACTCTGGCAGGGCCAGAGACAGCCTCGGTGTCTGGAAGGGGGGACACGTACCTGGGCTGGAGTGTGAAGCCGGGGACGGCGGTGCAGACAGCGGGTGCTCCGGGCGTCCCCTTCACCCTTCCGTCGGGACTGCCAAAGCCACAGCTAGTCCCAGCAGAGCCGGTGCTGGAAGGCCAGCGGTGCGCTGGGAGGAGAAGAACCTCACATGCCTCCTCCCCTCCCTTCAGCGAGCTCAGGAAACTTTGCCGGGGTACCAGGCGAGCCCCGGGAGACCTCAGCAGGGTCTATACGAGATTGGCCGCCGCCTTCTCACTTTCCTCCTTCCCCTCGGAGGATGATGTCCTCCTTAGGCAGAAGAAGATTGAGACGCAGCATCGCTGCCCCACCGCATCCTCTCCTGCCTCCTCCTCCAGCCCGCTATCTCCAGCCAAGCTCAGCCCCGCCGTCCCCCGCTGCCCGGCGGGTTCTCACCCTCTCCCCGCGCCTTCTTCTTCTTCCTTTTCTACTTCAGGGCTGCAGCCCCGCCCCTTTCAGCTGACAGAGGTGCCGGGACTAGAATAGCCTCTTTATCCCCCAGGAAGAGGAAAAACCCCGGAGCACCGCTCCTCCGAGGGGCTGCCCCAGCCCCGCTCCGCGCTCCCCGGAGCGGAGAACAAAGCCGGGGGAGAGGAGGAGAAGGGCAGCGTCAGATGCCAGGGAAGAAGCTGCAGGCTCTCAGCTGGCTGCAGAGGCAGCGACTTCGTCAGCGCAAGGGGTCTGAAAGGCTCTTTACGAATGAAAACCCAGGGGTGGTGTGCGGGTACCTCTGGCTGCCGGAGGGATGCAGGAGTGACCGCTTGGCGGGTGGGAAGCAATCAAGGGTGCTGAGGCAGGACCTCCCAGTGGTGGGAACGTGCTGGGTGTGGGAGCTGGGGAATCCAAGGAAACGGTCCTCAGATGAAAAACTAATTTTTCAGCGCGGCAGTCAGGTCTCAGGTATGCTGAAAGGTGCTGGTTCTGAAAACACACCTGATGCTAGACCCTGTTGCAAGCATAGTCAAGATATTCCTTCCCACACTGAGCCAGGAGCACTGTCCATTTGCAGAGCTGGTGACCACAGGAAACAAGGCAAACTGCAAGTTATGCACTGGATGGAGTGTAGGTAATCCTTCTGCAGCTTCAGTGGTGCTGACACTCTCATGCCTTCATCTGCTCTCCATGCCCACACTGCTGTAACCAGCCTGGAGGCTGCCGGTGACAACTGAGCAGAGGCTCTCCTCCAGCTTACTGCAGAAGACTCCTGTATAAATCAGGGTGGAACTGACAGAACATAAATCATGCACCCCTCTTTTTGCAATGATTGCTTTCATGATCTCAAGAGAAAAAGAGAAAAGGTAACAGAGGAATGACGATACACAAAGGTTAAAGAGAGAAACCGCTGAAGAGGAATGAAGACTTCTGTCTATTCTCCAGGCACTACTCCAGCCTGAATATTTTTAAGGCAGCATCCTCTACTGCATCATATTGCATCTCACCTTGCAGGTCAGCACAGAAATTCAGGCCAACAGAAGCTTTGCAGAAAGAGGTGCAAGGCTTTATTGAAGGGGACAACTCTGCTTTCCCCTTAGCTTGGGTAATGCTAACAGCACACTACCTGGCTTGGGCAAGAGGGGTGGAGAAGGCTATCAGGAAAGCAGTGCTGTGGACTGCCTGGGCTTCTAGAAAGAAAAAAACCTGGGAATTTTCATTTCAGATCTTCCCAGAGCTGTATCATCTCCCCTAGGGATTCACTGGCCTTGTAACAGAAGGTACAAAAGATCTCAGTGTCCTCATCTTTACCAAAAAAAAAGTGACAGGAGAGTGCATGGTGGAAGCTTTTCTGGAGGAAATCTCCACATGGCATGTGTGAGAGTGACAGTTCCACAGCTGGCAGAACTGATGCTTAATGTTTGCTTGCTGAACTCATTCTTGGTGTGGCTCCGTGTAGTCGATGGAACCAGCCCTATAGAATCATAGAATTGTAAGGGTTGGAAGGGACCTCAAGGATCAGCCAGTTCCAACCCCCCTGCCATGGGCAGGGACACCTCACACTACAGCAGGTTGCTCAGAGCCACATCCAACCTGGCTGCAAAAACCTCCAGGGATGAGGTTTCTACCACCTCCCTGGGCAACCTGTTCCAATGTCTCACCACCCTCATGGGGAAGAACTTCTTCCTAACATCCAATCTGAATCTACCCATTTCCATTTTTGTTCCATTCCCCCAGTCCTATCACTCCCTGACACCCTCAGAAGTCCCTCCCCAGCTTTCTCATAGACCCCCTTCAGATACTGGAAGGCCACAATTAGGTCTCCTGGGAGCCTTCTCTTCTCCAGACTGAACAGCCCCAACTCCCTCAGTCTGTCCTCATAGGAGAGGTGCTCCAGCCCTCTGCTCATCCTCATGGCCCTCCTCTGGACACCTCCCAGCACCTCCAGATCCTTCCTGTAACTATAGCCATGTTCATTTGGGAATGGTGGCTGTCAGAGGGAAGGACACCACCCAGGCTCTGGTCATCGATTCAAGTTCCCTGCGATCATGCTGTATGATAGCATTCATAAAGTGCTCCAGCTCCAAAGGGGGCCAATTAATAGCAAATGAACTCTGAGCTGTTCCCTAATTGCACAAGGCAGTGAGGAAGGTGGCTGTGCCTGCTTCAGGTTGGTGCTTGCATGACTCTCCATCACGCTTTCTGCTTAATGGTCCATAAACCAAATAAAACAAGGCTTCACTGAAACACCACATATTTAGGGCTCCACTGAAGCAGTAATTCTGAGTTTCACATATGTGGCCCTGACAACCTGGCAGACTGCATTCACAGGATTAAAACAACTACTAACTCAAGAACTAAAATTAAAGGCTAGATTTCCCACTGGTACAAATCAGAGCATATTCATCGCCTTGCATAGCTTTGATAGCTCACAAGCATTCATGAATTGCCAAGGGGGTTTTGCCAGAATGATGGTTCCTCAGCTCAAACTTGCCAGAAACAGCCAAGACTCTAACCCCCAGCTGACTAGAAATTCCTCTGAGAGAAGTTGTTTGTTCCCAGCTTCTACTGATTTTGGAAATCAGCTGTGTCCAGTTCTGCACCCTTCAGTTTAGGAAAGATGCTGAGTTGCTGGAACGTGTCCAGGGAAGGGCAACAAAGCTGGGGAGGGGTTTGGAGCACAGCCCTGTGAGGAGAGGCTGAGGGAGCTGGGGTTGCTTAGCCTGGAGAAGAGGAGGCTCAGGGGAGACCTTATTGCTGTCTACAACTACCTGAAGGGAGGTTGTAGCCATCAGGGGGCTGGTCTCTTCTCCCAGGCAACCATCACCAGAACAAGAGGACACAGTTTCAAGCTGCACCAGGGGAGGTTTAGGCTGGATGTTAGGAAGAAGTTCTTCCCAGAAAGAGAGATTGGCCATTGGAATGTGCTGCCCAGGGAGGTGGTGGAGTCACCATCCCTGGAGGTGTTTAAGAAGAGCCTGGATGAGGCACTTGGTGCCATGGTTTAGATGATTAGATGGTGTTGGATGATAGGTTGGACTCGATGATCTCTGAGGTCTTTTCCAACCTGGTTAATTCAAGTCTATTCTATTCTATTCTATTCTATTCTATTCTATTCTATTCTATTCTATTCTATTCTATTCCATTCCATTCCATTCCATTCCATTCCATTCCATTCCATTCCATTCCATTCCATTCCATTCCATTCCACTCCACTCCACTCCACTCCATTCCTACTCTACTCTACTCTACTCTACTCTACTCTACTCTACTCTACTCTACTCTACTCTACTCTACTCTACTCTCCTGCATGCTGGACTCATGACAAGACTCCCACACACAGTCCTGAGGAGGCTGAAATCAGAACAGGACACTATTGGGAGACAGACTGAGAAAGGTATAAAGAATTCTCCTCCTGACACACTGCTTGGGATTTGGGGTCTGGACGGAACAGGCACTTCAGATGAGTAGTCAGTGGGTATCATCAGCTTGACTTCCAGCATCACTGAAGCTTAGAATAGAATAGAATAGAATAGAATAGAATAGAATAGAATAGAATAGAATAGAATAGAATAGAATAGAAAAGAAAGGAGTGGAGTGGAATAGAATAGAGTGGAATGAAATAGAATAGAATAGAATAGAATAGAATAGAATAGAATAGAATAGAATAGAATAGAATAGAATAGAATAGAATAGAATAGAATTAACCAGGTTGGAAAAGACCTTTGAGATCATCGAGTCCAACCTATCATCCAACACCATCTAATCAACTAAACCATGGCACCAAGCCTTTGCCTCTATCCTCTGATGAGATGTTCTACTACATGGTTTGTGGTTTATTTTCCAATAATCTAGAGATCACTTTTTCCACCTTTACACAAACAAACAATCAAACAAACAAACAAGGTTCCCAGATCTTCAAGCAAGTTCCTCCTTCCTGTGACACCCTCTGGGAATACTGAGCCGGAGAAAGTTAGCAGGCAGGAAACATCTGTGCAAAGTGGCTGCCCTGTTACTCAAGCAGCACAGTAATTTTTTATGAGGCTTTCTCAAACAGGAGGAAATCTGCAGGTCAGTTATCAGCAAGGGGCAAATATTTTTTAATTGCCTAGGAGGGAGCACTACATCTCCTGGGTTTGATTCCCAGAGGTTCCCACCCACTGGCAAACTCATTAACAGGCAGCTTCACTGGGAAGACAGGTCTGAGGTTATGCAGCTTTATTCACCCAGGAGGCACACACACAGTGGAATCTCCTCTGTCACATCATGGTCCTCTCTGCTAGTGAGATCAGACCAAAGGACAGTAAATCTGGAAGCAAAAAAAACCACCACATCCTGTGCCCATCAGCAGCCCTGCCTCATGATTTCAAATGCAGTTCATCAGAGACCTGCATCATGCCTTCTTCTGTAAAAGAACTCCTGGCAGAGATGGAATGGAATGGAATGGAATGGAATGGAATGGAATGGAATGGAATGGAATGGAATGGAATGGAATGGAATGGAATGGAATGGAATGGAATGGAATGGAATTAACCAGGTTGGAAAAGACCTTTGAGACCATTGAGTCCAACCGATCACCCAACACCATCTAATCAACTAAACCATGGCACCAAGCACCCCATCCAGTCTCTTCTTAAACACCTCCAGTGATGGTGACTCCACCACCTCCCTGGGCAGCCCATTCCAATGGCCAATCTCACTTTCTGGGAAGAACTTCTTCCTAACATCCAGCCTAAAGTTCCCCTGGCAAAGAGAGTGTTGTTAGCCATTGGAATGGGCTGCCCAGGGAGGTGGTGGGGTCACCAACACTGGAGGTGTTGAAAAAAGGATTGGACGTGGCACTTGGTGCCATGGTCTAGTAGTCATGAGGTGCTGGGTGACAGGTTGGACTTGATGATCTTTGAGGTCTTTTCCAACCTTGTTTGATTCTATGATTCTATGAAATCCAACCTGTCACCCAAGACCTCATGACTACCATGGCAACTCTCTCTGGGAAGAACTTTCTCCTCACCTTGAGCTTAAACTTCCCCTGGTGCAGCTTGAGACTGTGTCCTCTTGTTCTGGTGCTGGTTGCCTGGGAGAAGACACCCTCCTGGCTACAACCTCCCTTCAGGTAGTTGTAGAGAGCAGTAAGGTCTCCTCTGAGCCTCCTCTTCCCCAGACCAAACAACCCCAGCTCCCCTCAGCCTCTCCTCATAGGGCTTGTGCTCCAGACCTCTCCCCCGCCTCGTTACCCTTCTCTGGCCACCCCTCCTCTTCTTCTCCCTCGCCTGTCTCTCCTATAGAGCCTGTAACCCCCAGTGCAGTGCTCCACTTATGTCCCACCCTGTTTCTGTAATAGCAATTATATCATAGGTTCTGTGGCTTGCAAAAACACTTGGGCCTTTAATGACTCAATGTGCAGTATAATAGAAGAATACTTCGCAAGGTGAGTCCTTAACTACTCAGAGCAGCAAAATAAGCAAGACTTAAGTGAAGGTTAATGGTCAGAATTAGGAGTCCTTATTTGTCCTTATGTGAAGGTCTGGAAAGCTTTTCAGTGGGTATTCTATCTCCTCAACTGCAGACTGGATTAAACAAATCAGACTGCTTGAATCCTCCTGTGGTTTAACCAGAACCCACATAACTTCATGAAAGTTGTGGCAGTGCCTTCAGTGAGCTGTGAAAAAAGGTCTGTAGGAAGCTCCCTTCTGAATATTTACCCTCTGGTGGAGAGCAGATGTCTGCAGCCTCCATAGGGGGTATCAAGTTATAACATGGCAAAGCACAGACCATTAATCACATCCTTAAATGAAGTGATTATAAGGTCATCATGTCAAACAGTGCCTAGCATCATTGTGCTTGCACAAGTTTTGTCTTACACAAAGCCTGGGGAAGCATCTGTGTAAGACTCCAACTCATTAGCTCTGCAGCAAAGCCTCTGTCCTAACACACTTAAATCTTTCTGCCTCTCATTTCCTACACCACCCTCCCCCTCCCAATGGCACCATCAGGCACAATAAATGGGTTCTTCCCTCCCTCAAAGAACCTGCTGATAGGATGAATTCAGTTTTCAGACAGCACAGACCAGAAGCGCTGTGTTTGTCTACAGCAGACATAGACATGCACAGACCCCACACCAGACCCCTAACTACTCATTGGAAGCCAGAAACTGCTTCTCATAGGCTTGAGGTTATGTGCATATGGTAGCCACCTCTTTGCCTCCAAAAGCAGGATTCAGAGGAGCAAAAAAATATCCCATGATAATTATATGACATGAAAACTATGGTATATATGCCCAGGTGGCCAAGAAGGCCAACGGCATCCTGGCATGCATCAGGAACAGTGTGGCCAGCAGGAGCAGGGAAGTCATTATGCCCTGTACTCTGCACTGGTTAGACCACACCTTGAGTCCTGTGTCCAGTTCTGGGCCCCTCAGTTTAAGAAGGACAGAGAGACTCTTGAACATGTCCAGAGAAGGGCAACACAGTTGGGGAGAGGTCTTGAGCACAGCCCTATGAGTAGAGGCTGAGGGAGTTGAGGTTGCTTAGCCTGGAGAACAGGAGACCTTCTTGCTGTCTACAACTACCTGAAGGGAGGTTGTAGGCAGGAGGGATTGGTCTCTTCTCCCAGGCAACCAGAACTAAACCATGGCTTCAAGTGCCACGTCCAGTGCCTTTTGAACACCTCCAGGGACGGGGACTCCACCACCTCCCTGGGCAGCACATTCCAATGGTCAATCACTCTTTCTGGGAAGAATTTTCTCCTCACCTCAAGCCTAAACTTCCCCTGGTACAGCTTCAGACTGTGTCCTCTCATTCTGGTGCTGGTCACCTGGGAGAAGAGACCAACCCCCACCTGCCTACAACCTCCCTTCAGACAGTTGTAGAGAGCAAGAAGGTCTCCCCTGAGCCTCCCCTTCTCCAGGCTAAACAGTCCCAGCTCCCTCAGCCTCTTGTGCTCGTGGCCTCTCCCCAGCTTTGTTGCCCTTCTCTGGACACATTCAAGTGTCTCTATGTCCTTCTTAAATTGAGTGGCCCAGAACTGGACACAGGACTCACCTTGACAGGGTGCTGGGCCACCTCATTGAAACCTCAGTATCACCTGGACAAGTTGGATCAGATGATCCTTGGGGTCCCTTCCAACCTGGCATTCTGTGATTCTGTGAGAAAGTGCTACTCATCTACTACATGTGAGTGGACAACTGATGGGGCAGGACAAGAGCTACAGGCAGGTGCCTTTGTGTGAACAGGCATTGAGATTGCACTATTTCCTTTCCCCATCCCACATCCAGGCAGTGCAGGCACAGGGAAAAGCTGCCTCGACCATTGGTGAGACTCTGCTAACTGTTCCACCCCGCAGACTGATGAAGACCAGGTCAGAATTAAGCTGTCATCTGTCATCACTACCAGGTTAATGTGCCATTCTGATTCAATCTCTCATCTTCTTCAGGAAGACTTGGAGAGCTGAGAGATCACAGTGTCATTAGAAGCAGAGGTTCGTTCGCAGGAGCACTTTTACAGTCCCCCTGGGAAATGGTCACTGGTAAGTGGTCAGAGCCAGATACCTCTTCTCTCATCACCTTTCAATATGTTTTTGACAAGACTCACATTTCACCCTTTTCACAGTGAGCAGAGAGCAAAGGTGCCAGGTGTTACATAAGCACATGGATGTGAGGGATCTTTGTCTCAAAGGCGACATGGGAATGGTAACACACACATTCGGCAGAGTGGGAAACTGAGGCACGGAGACTACACCTAGGTGAAACTCATCCCAAAACCATAGTCCTCACCTGCCTCCTCCAGGCTGGGTGACACTGGGGAGAGGCTTTCCAGGGGTTTTGCCTCACCCAGAGGCACAACACAGCTGGAAAGATGCTGTGAGCATCCCACCCTGCTGCCCAGGGAGCAGCAGCCATCAGCTCAGCACCCAGTCTCTCTGAGGGCTGTGGAAGATAAGGCCTCCATTATTTTTCTCACTGAACCATTCATTACAAGAAAGTAAGGACACTTAACCTGCCTGCATGAGGAATCATGGTTAGCCTCTTCCTTAGGCAACAGAAGCAGTGCCTAGCATTGTTCACCACTATTTTAAGCAAATAATGGGGGGGGAAAAACTAGACTGTGCATCCAACATCCTGCAAATTAAGATGTGCAATCAACAAAGAGGCAGCCCAGGCTGAAGGAAAGTGCCACAGCAAACTGCTGGGGAAAGAGCTGCAGGACCTAATGAAGCCAGGGCTGGATTTGCAACCATTTTATCACGCCCAGCAAGTGAGAGACTGCTCCAAAAATACTGCAATGTGTCTGGATATAGAATGAATTCACCAGCTGTTTTCTGAAAAGCCTGGGATGCTGCAAACATGATTAAGGAAGAGAAGAAAAATAAGCAAACCCAGCCAGTGGAAATACCTTGGATGCTTCTGCAACAGGAGGAAAAAAGAGTCAAATTATCTCCTCTCAGCACAAGAGTGCTCCTCATTTTTCACCTGTGCTCTGTTATTGAGCAGTAATTTCTCTAAGAATGAGCAGGCAGTTACCAAGGGGTATGGAGGAATTCCTCAGCTTTCTGGTCAGAGGAGGACTGAAGTTCCCTGCCTCCTCAGGGAAAGGGATGGGGACCAAAGCTTCTGCTTAAGGCAGTTCTGACCTGCTGTTAATTACACTTCCTAGCCATGCAGTCCCTGCGCACCCAGCACAGCATTTAATCCTCTGAAGAAACCCAGCCTGTTGCTGGATTCTGAGAGGATTTGGTTTTCTTAGCTCTTCTCAGTCTGGGAAAGATGCTCACAAGTGATGAGCCCGTGGAGTAACCTCTCACCAGCCATCAGCTCAGCTGCAGGCTATACACACTCCCATCCCCTTCCAATTACGAGCTGAACTGTGCTGGCAGCAGCACCATGCAGCAATTTTGCTGTGTGACTGGAACAGGCTGGGAGCTGTAGAGATTCAGCTAATGAGGGGCACCTCATTAAGTACCTTGGGAGAGCTTTCAGCTAATGTGTTTTCCTTTGCCTCCAAGAAGGGCCTGGAGCAGTCACACCAACCGCTGGAAGGAGCCTGCTCACAACAGTTAACTCATTAAGTGGAGCAACTCAATGACTTGTCATATCTGGTCTCTAAATAATTAAGCACATCTCTTATAGATCCTTAAACAAGTTTTCTAGCCAGCACCTTGCTGTCATCATTTCTTCAATGGAATTAGCATCATTAAGGTTGGAAAAGGCCTCAGAGATCATCAAGTCCAACCTATAATTATATGGAATGGAATGGAATGGAATGGAATGGAATGGAATGGAATGGAATGGAATGGAATGGAATGGAATGGAATGGAATGGAATGGAATGGAATGGGATGGATGGGATGGGATGGGATGGGATGGGATGGGATGGGATGGGATGGGATAGAATAGAATAGAATAGAATAGAATAGAATAGAATAGAATAGAATAGAATAGAATAGAATAGAGTTAACCAGGTTGGAAAAGACCTTTTGAGATCATCAAGTCCAACCTACCACCCAACACCATCTAATCAACTAAACCATGGCACCCCCAGCCTACTCCTTCTGCCACCTCACTTGTCAGATTGCTTATGAAAGAAGCTGGCATTGCTTTGGCAGGGAAGCATCTCTTTGGCTCATTTTCCACATCTTCTCCAGCGCTTCCATCCTCCTTGCAAGCTCCACCTCATCAAAGGAACCACAGGGGTTTGGAGCATAATCTCTATGAGGAGAGGCCGAGAGAGCTAGGGTTGCTTAGCCTGGAGAAGAGGAGGCTCAGGGGAGACCATATTGTTGTGTAGAACTACCTGAAGGGAGGTTGCAGCCAGGTGGGGGTTAGTCTCTTCTCCCAGGCAACCAGCACCAGAACAAGAGGACACAGTCTCAAGCTGTGCCAGGAGGTTTAGGGCTGGATGTTAGGAAGAAATTCTTCCCAGAAAGTGAGATTGGCCATTGGAATGTGCTGCCCAGGGAGGTGGTGGCGTCACCATCACTGGAGGTGTTTAAGAAGAGACTGGATGGGGTGCTTGGTGCCATGGTTTAGTTGATTAGATGGTGTTGGGTGATAGGTTGGACTCAATAATCTCAAAGGTCTTTTCCAACCTGGTTAATTCTATTCTATATTCTATTCTATTCTATTCTATTCTATTCTATTCTATTCTATTCTATTCTATTCTATTCTATTCTATTCTATTCCATTCCATTCCATTCCATTCCATTCCACTCCACTCCACTCCACTCCACTCCATTCCATTCCATTCCATTCCATTCCATTCCATTCCATTCCATTCCATTTAATTCCATTCCACCCCATTCCATTCCATTCCATTCCATTCCATTCCATTCCATTCCATTCCATTCCATTCCATTCCATTCCATTTCTGTTCTCTGGCTCCAGGCTTCTACCATGAGCTCATGCAGGAGGAGGCTGATCTGTTATCTATGCCATGCACTGCTCCTGCTGTCCTCAGGCACAGGAGGATTGCAGTCTCAGCTGCTCGCTTGCCACGTTTAACCCCATTCTATACAATTGGAGGCAAATGCTCCCCTCATCCCCGTCTCCACGTGGGAGAAATCATCTGCTGACTCCTCTGTGCGCTCAGATGGGTGCAATTTGATGCTGGGAGGACTGAAAGTGCACTTTTATTTCCCTGTGAGATTTTCTGCTGGCTGATGGGGCCCATACAACGCCCACTCATCTCAGTGGGAAACAGTGCCTGCCTCCCAGAAAGAGCAGGAAGCCAAAGTACTGGCTATGTGCATTTCTCACACAGCTCTGTGTGCAACTGCACCTTACTCCTGAGTCAGTAACACTGTGATCCCAGCTCCTGGAGACACAGACTAGATCAATAATTAAATGAAAGTAATTTATGCCTGCTAACCACTCAGGCATATTTCCCAAGCCTGAGTCCTGCAAGCCAGGCTGGATCAATGCTGGGGAATGTATGAGTATTACTTCAGGTGTAGCTATTTATCCCCCACAGCACAGCAACATTCTCACTGCTAAGGAAACTGTTCACCTCACTTCGGCCAGAGTGCTGTCTTCCTGGCATTTGGGGTCCAGTTTACTCCTTTGCTCCAGCCAGGGGTCATCCAGAGGGTCTAAGAATACACAACTGTGTCCAGTTCTGGGCCCCTCAGTACAAGGACAGGGAACTGCTTGAGAGAGCCCAGTGCAGAGCCACAAAATTATTAAGGGAGTGGAACATCTTCCTTAGGAGGAGAGACTGAGGGAGCTGGGGCTCTTCAGCTTGGAGAAGAGGAGACTAGAGGTGACCTCATTAATGTTTATACAAAGGGTGAGTGTCTAGGATAGGATAGGATAGGATAGGATAGGATAGGATAGGATAGGATAGGATAGGATAGGATAGGATAGGATAGGATAGGATAGGACAGGATAGGATAGGACAGGGTAGGGTAGGGTAGGGTAGGGTAGGATAGGATAGATAGGGATAGGATAGGATAGATAGGATAGGATAGGATAGGATAGGATAGGATAGGATAGGATAGGATAGGACAGGACAGGACAGGACAGGGTAGGGTAGGACAGGATAGGATAGGATAGATAGATAGGATAGGATAGATAGGATAGGATAGATAGGATAGGATAGGATAGGATAGGATAGAATTAACCAGGTTGGAAAAGACCTCAGAGATCATCAAGTCCAACCTATCACCCAACACCATCTAATCAACTAAACCATGGCACCAAGTGCCCCATCCAGTCTCTTCTTAAACACCTCCAGTGATAGTGACTCCACCACCTCCCTGGGCAGCACATTCCAATGACCAATCACTCTTTCTGTGAAAAACTTCTTCCTAACATCCAGCCTAAACCTCCCCTGGTGCAGCTTGAGACTGTGTCCTCTTGCTCTGGTGCTGGTTGCCTGGGAGAAGAGACCAACCCCACCTGGCTACAACCTCCTGCAGGTAGCTGTGCCAGCAAAGGATGGAGCCAAGCTCTTCTTGGTGATGCCCAGTGACAGGACATGGGGCACTGTGTGGAAACTGAGGCATAAGAAGTTTCCTGTAAACATGAGGAACACTTTTCCCCTGTGAGGGTGACAGAACACTGGAACAGGCTGCCCAGGAGGGTTATGGAGTCTCCTCTCTGGAGATATTCAAAACTCACTTGGATGCATCTGTGACCTGCTCTAGGTGATCCTGCTCTGGCAGGGGGTTGGACTAGATATTCTTTTAGGGCCCTTCCAGCCCCTAACATTCTGTGAACTGCAGTACAGAGAGAGATGACTGTCTCATCTAACTTGCCCTTGTGCAGCTCCAGCAAAGTCTCAACAGGGAACCAACGATCAGAGCCATCAAGGTCCACAGATCCCCACAGGCAAACACTGGAGAGGCCCCTGGAGAGGCTCCTACAAGACAAAAGGCAGTTTGCAAACTCAAGCCCTCCCCTGTGGTTGTCAGACACAGAGTTTCATTTGTTTTTCTTCCCTGACCAGGAAATTTTGCTCAGCTTCTGCTGATCAGCACATCACCCTTAACAGGGTTTCCTGTACCTGATAGGCACTGGGGAAAGCATGTTGTGATTTAGGAAATGAGGAGATGTGCCCTTTTCTTTCTTGCCTCCCGCCCTAACTCCCACAGGGCACCTTTGGTAAGGCACAGTCTATCTCCACCTTGCTCACCCTCTGCAAAACCATGCTTAATTATGTCACCCTGGCTTATCTGTTCAGCCATAGATTCTCCTGCTCTGCACCTTGCTCCAAGCTTCCAGCCCTCTGAATGACCAGAAAAAATAGGAGCAGGAGCAGAGGGGACTGAGTTGACAATGATCCAGTTTTATGGACAACATAAAGCTGACCCTAACACTCCTGAGTGGCAGAAGTGTCCCTGTGGGGGAGGGAGTAGAGGAAGACTTGGCTGCAGTAAAAATAAAAGTGGGAAAAAAAATTAATGCAGTAAAACTTCCCCAGATAGCACTTGACTGGCCAGCTGGGTCACAAGTGGCATGCTGGTTAGAAAGCATTAGTAAACCCTGCAGTACAATCCAGGAGGATTCATAGGGAAAGGCTGCACAGGGATGTATGGCTTTGCTGCCAAGTTTTATCTCCACAGTAATTCAGCAGATTGACTCTGGGCTGGGCTAGACTAGACTAGACTATACTGGAATGGAATGGAATGGAATGGAATGGAATGGAATGGAATGGAATGGAATGGAATGGAGCAGAATAGAATGGAATGGAATGGAATGAGATCATCGAGTCAACCTACCATCCAACACCATCTAATCAGCTAAACCATGGCACCAAGTGCCCCATCCAGTCTCTTCCTAAACACCTCTGGCGATGGGGACTCCACCACCTCCCTGGGCAGCACATTCCAATGGGCAATCATTCTTTCTTTGAAGAACTTCTTCCTAACATCCAGCCTGAACCTCCCCTGGCACAGCTTGAGATTGTGTCCTCTTGTTCTGGTGCTGGTTGCCTGGGAGAAGAGACCAACCCCCACCTGGCTACAACCTCCCTTCAGGTAGTTCTACACAGCAATTAGGTCTCCCCTGAGCCTCCTCTCCTCTCGGCTAAGCAACACCAGCCCCCTCAGCCTCTCCTCACAGGGCTGTGCTCCAAACCCCTCCCCCAGCTTTGTTGCCCTTCTCTGGACACCTTCCAGCTACTCAACGTCTTTCCTAAACTGAGGGGGCCCAGAACTGGACACAGGACTCAAGATGTGGCCTAAGCAGTGCTGAGTACAAGGACACAATGACTTCCCTGCTCCTGCTGGCCACACTATTCCTGATCCAGGCCAGGATGCCATTGGCATTCCTGGCCACCCAGGCACACTGCTGGCTCATGTTCAGCCTACTGTCAATCAGTACCCCCAGGTCCCACTCTGCCTGGCTGCTCTCCAGCCACTCTGACCCCAGCCTGTAGCATTGCATGGGGTTGTTGTGGCCAGTGTGTACAACCTGGCACTTAGATGTGTTCAATCTCATGCCCTTGGACTCTGCCCATCTGTCCAGCCTGTCAAGTTCCCTCTGCAGTGCTCTCCTACCCTCTAACAGATCAACTCCTGCCCCCAGCTTGGTGTCATCTGCAAACTTACTGAGGATGGACTCAATCCCCTCGTCCAGGTCATCGATAAAGATATTGAAGAGCATGGGGCCCAGCACTGATCCCTGGAGGACACCAAATGATCAGTCTCCCACTTTCTCCTGCTGTGTTTTGGTTTCTGTAAAATTCCCTTGGGTAGACCACCTCACTGCAAGGTAAGCTGTATTTTGGACCCTTCTCAGAACACTCTTTCTAGCTACTTTTGGTGCTTTTTGGAGTGGAGCCCCGTGGCTCCAGCCCTGCAAGGGCTGGTCTCCCACAGGGATAATATCCTCGTCCTGCTGCATGAGGCACTTACACAGATCTTCTAGGTGCTGCTGAGAGCAAATACAGATTTTGGTGCATCACAAGCAATTTCTGTCAAACAACAAACTTTTCAGCCTGCCCACAGGTGAGCCTACAGAAAAAAAAGGGCTACAGGCAATACATGGTACACCTGCAAGCCTTTACCCAGTCTAGGCTCCTGTAATGATCCCACAGTCCAAGTACTCCCAGGTGCAATCCCCAGGGCCTGGCACTCTGCAGATGTGTGAGAAGCCCTCTTTGTCTGCACCTTCTCCCGGATTTTTGGCGATGCAAGACAATTTTGTGGCCAGCAGTTTCCATCAGCTCCAGCCAGAGCAACCCCTTTGATTGTAGATGCAGGGATGGAAGAAGACAGTTTGGGCATTAGTGAGACCATTCACCCCATAACAGCATCCCATCCCATTCTGCTGGACTTGAGTGCTCTCAAAGGTTCATCAGTCCTTTGCCCTAGAATCATTTCTTCCTTTCTTCTCCATTTAGAGCCTTTGTCAGCCCAGCATAGGTCTCTTGCCTTCACTTCACATGCAGTCACTATTAATCTGAGCCTCTGGAGGTGGAAGGCCAGCTAGAGAAATGTGCTGTTAGAGTGAAAAACACTTTGTGACTGGTTTTGGTAAAAGTCTGGCACTAGAAAGCAGAAGAAGATGGAATGGATATTCATTACCTGCTGTGCTGGACTGTTTGGCTATCGGAATGCATGCACAGACTCCCTTGTTGGTGAAGCAGGAATCGTTTATTGCTACAGAACAAGCAGTTTATATAGGAAAAATCGAGCAGGGTAAGCAATTCCCTGACATTCTTGCACCACTGCTGCTAATTGAGTTTTCTCCTTTGATATGCAGCTGTCCTTTGTTAGCTTCATCCCATATCAGGTTGATCTTCTCCAGCATGGAGGCAAGTGGCCTCCTGTCTCGCACTTCAGGTTGTTTACCACGGTCAGCTCTTCTTTATCATCAAGCCATCCTTCCAGTATCAGTGGCCTGTTGTTCTTTCTTGTCCTGGTTAATTTCTTGTCTGGTTAATTCAATTCAATTCAATTCGATTCGATTTGATTCGATTCGATTCGATTCAATTCAATTCAATTCGATTCGATTCGATTCGATTCGATTCGATTCTATTCGATTCAATTCTGTTCTATCTATTCTATTCTATTCTATTCCATTCCATGCCATTCCATGCCATTCCATGCCATTCCATGATTCCATTCCATTCCATTCCATTCCATTCCATTCCATTCCATTCCATTCCATTCCATTCCATTCCATATTCTATTCTATTCATTCCATTCCATATTCTATTCTATTCTATTCTATTCTTCTATTCTATTCTATTCTATTCTATTCTATTCTATTCTATTCTATTCTATTCTATTCTATTCTATTCTATTCTACTCCACTCCATTCCATTCCATTCCATTCCATTCCATTCCATTCCATTCCATTCCATTCCATTCTACTGCAGCTGACATCTCCCACCCAGAAAGCTTTGACTTTGTGAGTGCTTATTGCAGGGTGAAGATGAGCTGCTGTTTGCAAGTCTTGTGAGAGCAGTGTGACCCAGCGCTTTGCACCCACTCTTCTCCTGTTTTCATCCGTCAGAGGAAGCAAACATCATCTCCCTAAGGCCAGACAACTTCCACTCAGGTTTCACCACCAACTAATTACTGCAAAGAGGTAGGAAATAGATGCCAGCCTGGGATCATACCAATTGTGGGCTAGGAAAATTCTCAAGTTCCCCTTCTGTAGTTAGGCTGCCTGTTACAAACTGAACAAGAAAGATGATTAAAGATTGCTGTTATTGCAGTGCAGAGCCAACAGAGACAGCTTGTACTGGGAAGCACAACACACTGTGCCTGAGAAAGCCTGATGCAAGCATTAGACTACATTTGCTCGGAAAAGTATCAGGCTAAAAGACAGAAAGACTCAACTCCTTGAGCCACAGAAGAGCAGCAAAACAAAGGGAAAGCAGAAGGTCATTTGAAATGGGGAAGATCAGGTGGAGAGAGGGGGAGCGTGGCTGCACCAAGACAGCCTTTTCTACACTGCTGAAAACCTGCTGGTGGAGGAGGTGAAGTAAGGGGCTGCAGCTGTGAGGGATAACATGTAGGAAAACAAATATATCTTGCTGCCTATTCCCTTGCTTCTGCTGAGCCAAGCTAGCATCTGCATCCCGCATTCAGGTCTGGTAAGCTCACCGTGGTGGGCGTCTTTCAGGACAGGATCAAGCCCACGCAAAAGAAGCTGACAGGCAACTCAGATGTGCCACAAAGGAATGATGAAGGGAGTGGAGCATCTTCCTTATGAGGAGAGACTGAAGGAGCTGGGGCTGTTTAGCTTAGAATCATAGAATCAATAAGGTTGGAAGAGACCTCAGAGATCATCAAGTCTAACCTGTCACCCAACACCTGTGCCCAGGAGGCCAGGATGCCATTGGCCCTCCTGGCCTGCATCAGGAACAGTGTGGCCAGCAGGAGCAGGGAGGTCATTCTCCCCCTGTACTCAGCACTGGTTAGGCTGCACCTCGAGTACTGTGTCCAGTTCTGGGCCCCTCAGTTTAGGAAGGATGTTGACTTGCTGGAGTGTGTCCAGAGAAGGGCAACAAAGTTGGTGAGGGGTTTGGAACACAAGCCCTATGAGGAGAGGCTGAGGGAGCTGGGGTTGCTTAGCCTGGAGGAGAGGAGGCTCAGAGGTGACCTTATTTTTGTCCACAACTACCTGAAGGGAGGTAGTAGCCAGGGACGAGGTTGGTCTCTTCTCCCAGGCAACCAGCACCCGAACAAGAGGACACAGTCTCAAGCTGCACCAGGGGAGGTTCAGGCTGGAGGTTAGGAAGAACTTCTACACAGAGAGAGTGATTGGCCATTGGAATGGGCTGCCCGGGGAGGTGGTGGAGTCACCATCACTGGAGGTGTTTAAGAAGAGACTGGATGGGATGCTTGGTGTCATGGTTTAGTTGATTAGATGGTGTTGGATGATAAGTTGGACTTGATCTCTGAGGTATTTTCCAACCTGGTTAATTCTATTCTATTCTATTCTATTCTATTCTATTCTATTCTATTCTATTCTATTCTATTCTATTCTATTCTATTCTATTCTATTCCATTCCATTCCATTCCATTCCATTCCATTCTATTCTACCTCATGACTACTAAACCATGGCACCAAGTGCCACATCCAATCTCCCCTTGAACACCTCCAGGGACGGTGGCTCCATCACCTCCCTGGGGAGCTTAGCTCAGAGGAGACTGAGAGGTGACCTCATCATTGTTTATAAATATGTAAAAGGTGAGTCCCGAGAGGCTGGAGCCAGGCTCTGCTTGGTGATGCCCAACAACAGCACAAGGGGCAGTGGTGGAAGCTGAGGCATAGGAAGTTTCATGTAAATATGAGGAAATTTATTTTCCCTGTGAGGGTGACAGAGCCCTGGAACAGGCTGCCCAGGGAGGTTGTGGAGTCTCCCTCTCTGGAGATAGTCAAAGCTCACCTGGATGTGTTCCTGTGTAATCTGGTATAGGTGATCCTGCTCTGGCAGGGGGTTGGACTGGATGATCTTTTGAGGTCCCTTCCAGCCTCTGAAATTCTGTGATTCTGTGCAACCCCTTTGGGCATTTTTTGCATTGTTGGGATGAGGTGGCTTGCATTGGGTCACACTGCTAGGCTTAAGTAGGGCTGAGGACTTAAACTGCTCTTTTTTCCAACCATTTCCCCTCACCCTTATCATGCTTTGTCCTCCTTTTCTCTCTCTATTAGACCATACACCAACTGAGCATGGATCTACAGCTTATAAAGGCATGCAAGTTATTGATTCAAATAGATAAAAATACACATACTGACCCCATTAATGTACCAAGACCACCTTGGGGTGGCAGGAAAACCTTCTCCAAGCCTTTTGCAGTCTCAGAATCTGTTCTTTCCACTCATTTTCCTTAAGGCACAAGCTGGGATGCAGCTGAGCAGGGTTTCCTAATCTGGTGAGACAAAGATGCAACACAAATACCAAGGTGAGGCACTGAAGACAGCAGGCAGGCATCATCCTTCCTGCAGCAGCTTTTGCTGCTTTACCAAATGACATTTTACTCAAAGGAGGTTTTCTTTCAGGTTTTTGTCCACTTGTTCCACCTTTTTTACACTAAGTATCGTGATGCTCAGAGCAGAAGAGGCTCTGGTTCTGTAAGAGTTTGTAGACCTCCCAGGCAGTTTGGGAGGGAGGTTGCTAAGCAGAGAGGCAGAAATGCTCTTGCTGAAGGAAGGGCAGCAGTTGGCTGCTGTCAAGTGAATCTAGATTGAAAATGAGAAGGTCTAGGCCAGGGCAGACCGACACTGCTCTGTAAATGCGCAGTGCTCAGGCAGCCAAGGCAATTGCATCAACACAAGACACACATTGGCACAAGTCTTTGTTCCACAATAGCTTGCTTTGGTAATAGGCCATAACCAGAAGAGACAATGCTTTCTGTAGCTCCCAGAAGGAGACATCCAGAACTCTGCATAATTGAGGGAGTCCTTAACAGTCCATAAATAGAGCACTTGTGTTAAGAGACAGCCCATTCTTCCCACTTATGACACTAGCATCTGCTTTCTCCTAGCCAGGGCAAAAGCAGTGTGGAATAAAGGACCTTGCCCCTTCAGAGCTGGCACCTTATTTTAGCTATCAGCAGCAAGGCCCTAGCAACTGGAAAGAAGAAAAGAGAACAAACCAGCAGGGAGAGCTTCATGAAAATGCCAAAAAAGCAAAGTGCCAGGAAACCTATGGCAGAGCTCCCCAGGAATTGCACTCAGGGTTTGAGCTGAGCAGCAAGGGCTAGAAGGAGAAACAGCAAGCTCAATAAACAGTGTGAAGCCAGAGGGGCTCTCCACAGTCCTGAACTAGGTACAGGAGTTTACCTTTAGTACTGACACTGCTATAGAATAGAATAGAATAGAATAGAATAGAATAGAATAGAATAGAACAGAACAGAATAGAATAGAATAGAATAGAATAGAATAGAATAGAATAGAATAGAATAGAATAGAATAGAATAGAATAGAACAGAACAGTAGAGTACAGTACAATACAATACAATTAACCAGGTTGGAAAAGATATTTGAGATCATCAAGTCCAACCTATCACCCAACACTATCTAATCAACAAAACCATGGCACCAAGAGCCCCATCCAGTCTCTTCTTAAAGGTCCCCTTCTGCCTGGCCGCTCTCCAGCCACTCTGACCCCAGCCTGTAGCACTGCATGGGGTTGTTGTGGCCAATGTGTAGAACCCAGCACTTAGATGTGTTCAATCTCATGCCCTTGGACTCTGCCCATCTGTCCAGCCTGTCACAGTCCTTCTGCAGAGCTCTTCTACCCTCTAACAGGTTAACTCCTGCCCCCAGCTTGGTGTCATCTGCAAACTTATTGATGATGGACTCAATCCCCTCATCCAGACCATCAATAAAGATATTGAACAAGATGGGGCCCAGCGCTGATCCCTGGGGGACACCACTAGTGTCTGGCTGCCTGCCACCATTCACCACCACTCTGTTACAACCAGAGTGAAGAAGGAACAATCCCACAATGTTAGGTTATACAAACACACAGGCTGAGGCCCTGGGGACTGCCTGTTCCACATGAAACAAGGAGACAGAAGGAAATTAAGTCTCCCATCTCTTTTCTTGAAACTGGAGGTAGTGAGGCACAAAGCAGTTCCCAGAAGAAGTGTCTGTGTCCGTGGCCCAAGCCAGAGATGCTAGAGAAAGAAAAGGTGCATTTCAAGCACCCAAACCTCTAGGGATTCAATCTGAAGAAGAGGACCATTGCTTAGAGGGACTGCCTTTTCAGAACCCAGTGGGTATTTTATGTTGCAGGAATCACAGCACATCTGTTCTTGCATTGTAGACTTGGCCCCTGCCAGGCCTCCAGCTTCTGTCTGGAAACAAAACAATAGGGGGAGAAATCTGTATTCTTCTCTGGAAACCTTCACACAAACAGCAGTGCAACTTTAATTCCTGTAATTATAACTAGAATATGTTTCTGTTCTTACAGCTGTGACAACACAGACATGTCAAACTATACTGCTGCCTCTCCCGTGCAAACTGGGACACTCTGTCCTCTTTCAGCATGTTAAACCCTTGCCACAAAGAAAGTTCTCCCTGATGGGTTATCCATGAGAGCTAAGTTGATGTTTCACAAGAGCCTATGGTTCCTCATCCTGGCTGTCAATGGGTCCATGTCCCAGTGGAGGCCAGTGACAAGCAGAGTCCCTCAAGGATCAGTCCTGGGACCTGTCTTGTTCAACATCTTTGTGGGTGACATGGACAGTGGCATCGAGTGCACCCTCAGCAAGTTTGCTGATGACACCAAGCTGTGTGGTGCAGCGGACACGCTGGAGGGAAGGGATGCCATCCAGAGGGACCTGGACAGGCTGGAGAGATGGGCACAAGCCAACCTCACGAGCTTCAATAAGACCAAGTGCAGGGTCCTGCATCTGGGTCGAGGCAATCCCAGGCACAAGTACAGGCTGGGCAGGGACTGGCTGGAGAGCAGCCCTGAGGAGAGAGACTTGGGGGTGCTGGTGGACGAGAAGCTCAACAGGAGCTCTCAATGTGCACTTGCAGCCCGGAAAGCCAATCAGATCCTGGGCTGCATCAGGAGAAGTGTGGCCAGCAGGTCAAGGGAGGTGCTTCTCCCCCTCTACTCAGCTCTGGTGAGACCCCACCTGGAGTACTGCGTCCAGTTCTGGAGCCCCTATTACAGGAGGGATGTGGACGTGCTGGAGCGTGTCCAGAGAAGGGCCACGAGGATGATCAGAGGGATGGAGCACCTCTCCTATGAGGACAGACTGAAGGAGTTGGGGCTGTTCAGTCTGGAGAAGAGAAGGCTCTGAGGTGACCTCATTGTGGCCTTCCAGTATCTGAAGGGGACCTACAAGAAGGCTGGGGAGGGACTTCTCAGGATCTCAGGTAGTGATAGGACTAGGGGGAACGGAATGAAGCTGGAGGTGGGGAGATTCAGGCTGGACGTGAGGAGGAAGTTCTTCCCCATGAGAGTGGTGAAGCCCTGGAATGGGTTATCCAGGGAGGTGGTTCCATCCCTGGAAGTGTTTAAGCCCAGGCTGGATGAGGCTCTGGCCAGCCTGATGTAGTGTGAGGTGTCCCTGCCCATGTCAGGGGGTTGGAACTAGATGATTGTTGTGGTCCCCTCCAACCCTGACTGATACTATGATCCTATGATACTATGATCCTAACTTTAGGAACAGATTAGTTAGCTCCAGTCCTGACCACACCGCTGACAAAACTCAAGCTGTTTCCAGCTCCCTGCAGTGAACAGGCAGGTGCCAAAGACTGCCCCCTGGAGAAGGCAGCAAGAAATGCTGAGCTGGGCTTCCAGCTAGGAAGACTGAAGTGTGCTATCAGGCAGGTTCACAAACTGCTAGACAGATCAGCAGGAAGAGAAGTGCAGCACGTGTGGAGGAGAGAGATTGATTTTTACAAGCAACACAGATACAGAGGGGAAAAGGCTGTGTTAAACCTGTTTTCCACTTCCCCTTTGCAAAATGTCTGTGGTTTGCCCAGTCTGTGGCTGAACTAGCTAACTCATTAGCACCTGAGGTAAGATGGTTTTCCTGCACATAAGGGTTTTTAATGAATTTGTCTGAGAGCCCAAGACAAAAAGTGGTGGGGAACAATGGAAAAGCTGTGGGAAGAGTGGAGAGAGGGAGCAGGGGACATACTCCAGACCCTCCCTTCTCACCCTTTCATTAGGATGCTGACTTGCTGGAGCATGTCCAGAGAAGGGCAACGAAGTTGGTGAGGGGTTTGGAACACAAGCCCTATGAGGAGAGCTGGGGTTGCTTAGCCTGGAGAGGAGGAGACTCAGGGGTGACCTTATTGCTCTCTACAACTACCTGAAGGGAGGTCGTAGACAGGTGGAGGTTGGTCTCTTCACCCAGGCAGCCAGCACCAGAACAAGAGGACACAGTCTCAGGCTGTGCCAGGGGAGTTTAGACTGGATGTTAGGAAGAAGTTCTATACAGAAAGAGTGATTGCCCATTGGAATGAGCTGCCTGGGGAGGTGGTGGAGTCACCATCATTGGAGGTGCTCAGGAGGAGACTTGATGGGGTGCTTGGTGCCATGGTTTAGTTGTTTAGGTGGGTTGGATTGGTGGATGGGTTGGACGTGATGATCTTGAAGGTCTCCTCCAACCTGGTTTATTCTATTGTGTTTTATTGTATTCTATTGCATTCTAGTGGGCTTATAACTGTTACATCTTGGAGCACAAAGAGCACACCAGACTGGTGATAGGTCTGGAATGCATTCTGAGAAAGGCCCGAAGATGCAGGTCAGAAGACAGTATGGATACGTGCCTGTAAGCTAGAATCAAAAAGACCTATTATCCCCATAAAGCACACAGACACACAGCAGCAATCTGCTGCAGTCAAGTGTATTATGGGTGAAGAGACCAACCTCCACCTGTCTACGACCTCCCTTCAGGTAGTTGTAGAGAGCAATAAGGTCACCCCTGAGTCTCCTCCTCTCCAGGCTAAGCAACCCCAGCTCTCCTCATAGGGCTTGTGTTCCAAACCCCTCACCAACTTCGTTGCCCTTCTCTGGACATGCTCCAGCAAGTCAGCATCCTAATGAAAGGGTGAGAAGGGAGGGTCTGGAGTATGTCCCCTGCTCCCTCTCTCCACTCTTCCCCAGCTTTTCCATTGTTCCCCACCACTTTTTGTCTTGGGCTCTCAGACAAATTCATTAAAAACCCTTATGTGCAGAAAAAACCATCTTACCTCAGGTGCTAATGAGTTAGCTAGTTCAGCCACAGACTGGGCAAACCACAGACATTTGCAAAGGGAAGTGGAAAACAGGTTTAACACAGCCTTTTCCCCTCTGTATCTGTGTTGCTTGTAAAAATCAATCTCTCTCCTCCACACGTGCTGCACTTCTCTTCCTGCTGATCTGTCTAGCAGTTTGTGAACCTGCCTGATAGCACACTTCAGTCTTCCTAGCTGGAAGCCCAGCTCAGCATTTCTTGCTGCCTTCTCCAGGGGGCAGTCTTTGGCACCTGCCTGTTCACTGCAGGGAGCTGGAAACAGCTTGAGTTTTGTCAGCGGTGTGGTCAGGACTGGAGCTAACTAATCTGTTCCTAAAGTTAGGATCATAGTATCATAGGATCATAGTATCAGTCAGGGTTGGAGGGGACCACAACAATCATCTAGTTCCAACCCCCCTGACATGGGCAGGGACACCTCACACTACATCAGGCTGGCCAGAGCCTCATCCAGCCTGGGCTTAAACACTTCCAGGGATGGAACCACCTCCCTGGATAACCCATTCCAGGGCTTCACCACTCTCATGGGGAAGAACTTCCTCCTCACGTCCAGCCTGAATCTCCCCACCTCCAGCTTCATTCCGTTCCCCCTAGTCCTATCACTACCTGAGATCCTGAGAAGTCCCTCCCCAGCCTTCTTGTAGGTCCCCTTCAGATACTGGAAGGCCACAATGAGGTCACCTCAGAGCCTTCTCTTCTCCAGACTGAACAGCCCCAACTCCTTCAGTCTGTCCTCATAGGAGGAGGTGCTCCATCCCTCTGATCATCCTCGTGGCCCTTCTCTGGACACGCTCCAGCACGTCCACATCCCTCCTGTAATAGGGGCTCCAGAACTGGACGCAGTACTCCAGGTGGGGTCTCACCAGAGCTGAGTAGAGGGGGAGAAGCACCTCCCTTGACCTGCTGGCCACACTTCTCCTGATGCAGCCCAGGATCTGATTGGCTTTCCGGGCTGCAAGTGCACATTGAGAGCTCCTGTTGAGCTTCTCGTCCACCAGCACCCCCAAGTCTCTCTCCTCAGGGCTGCTCTCCAGCCAGTCCCTGCCCAGCCTGTACTTGTGCCTGGGATTGCCTCGACCCAGATGCAGGACCCTGCACTTGGTCTTATTGAAGCTCGTGAGGTTGGCTTGTGCCCATCTCTCCAGCCTGTCCAGGTCCCTCTGGATGGCATCCCTTCCCTCCAGCGTGTCCGCTGCACCACACAGCTTGGTGTCATCAGCAAACTTGCTGAGGGTGCACTCGATGCCACTGTCCATGTCACCCACAAAGATGTTGAACAAGACAGGTCCCAGGACTGATCCTTGAGGGACTCTGCTTGTCACTGGCCTCCACTGGGACATGGACCCATTGACAGCCAGGATGAGGAACCATAGGCTCTTGTGAAACATCAACTTAGCTCTCATGGATAACCCATCAGGGAGAACTTTCTTTGTGGCAAGGGTTTAACATGCTGAAAGAGGACAGAGTGTCCCAGTTTGCACGGGAGAGGCAGCAGTATAGTTTGACATGTCTGTGTTGTCACAGCTGTAAGAACAGAAACATATTCTAGTTATAATTACAGGAATTAAAGTTGCACTGCTGTTTGTGTGAAGGTTTCCAGAGAAGAATACAGATTTCTCCCCTATTGTTTTGTTTCCAGACAGAAGCTGGAGGCCTGGCAGGGGCCAAGTCTACAATGCAAGAACAGATGTGCTGTGATTCCTGCAACATAAAATACCCACTGGGTTCTGAAAAGGCAGTCCCTCTAAGCAATGGTCCTCTTCTTCAGATTGAATCCCTAGAGGTTTGGGTGCTTGAAATGCACCTTTTCTTTCTCTAGCATCTCTGGCTTGGGCCACGGACACAGACACTTCTTCTGGGAACTGCTTTGTGCCTCACTACCTCCAGTTTCAAGAAAGAGATGGGAGACTTAATTTCCTTCTGTCTCCTTGTTTCATGTGGAACAGGCAGTCCCCAGGGCCTCAGCCTGTGTGTTTGTATAACCTAACATTGTGGGATTGTTCCTTCTTCACTCTGGTTGTAACAGAGTGGTGGTGAATGGTGGCAGGCAGCCAGACACTAGTGGTGTCCCCCAGGGATCAGCGCTGGGCCCCATCTTGTTCAATATCTTTATTGATGGTCTGGATGAGGGGATTGAGTCCATCATCAATAAGTTTGCAGATGACACCAAGCTGGGGGCAGGAGTTAACCTGTTAGAGGGTAGAAGAGCTCTGCAGAAGGACTGTGACAGGCTGGACAGATGGGCAGAGTCCAAGGGCATGAGATTGAACACATCTAAGTGCTGGGTTCTACACATTGGCCACAACAACCCCATGCAGTGCTACAGGCTGGGGTCAGAGTGGCTGGAGAGCGGCCAGGCAGAAGGGGACCTTTAAGAAGAGACTGGATGGGGCTCTTGGTGCCATGGTTTTGTTGATTAGATAGTGTTGGGTGATAGGTTGGACTTGATGATCTCAAATATCTTTTCCAACCTGGTTAATTGTATTGTATTGTACTGTACTCTACTGTTCTGTTCTGTTCTATTCTATTCTATTCTATTCTATTCTATTCTATTCTATTCTATTCTCTATTCTATTCTATTCTATTCTATTCTATTCTATTCTATTCTATTCTATTCTATTCTATTCTATAGCAGTGTCAGTACTAAAGGTAAACTCCTGTACCTAGTTCAGGACTGTGGAGAGCCCCTCTGGCTTCACACTGTTTATTGAGCTTGCTGTTTCTCCTTCTAGCCCTTGCTGCTCAGCTCAAACCCTGAGTGCAATTCCTGGGGAGCTCTGCCATAGGTTTCCTGGCACTTTGCTTTTTTGGCATTTTCATGAAGCTCTCCCTGCTGGTTTGTTCTCTTTTCTTCTTTCCAGTTGCTAGGGCCTTGCTGCTGATAGCTAAAATAAGGTGCCAGCTCTGAAGGGGCAAGGTCCTTTATTCCACACTGCTTTTGCCCTGGCTAGGAGAAAGCAGATGCTAGTGTCATAAGTGGGAAGAATGGGCTGTCTCTTAACACAAGTGCTCTATTTATGGACTGTTAAGGACTCCTCAATTATGCAGAGTTCTGGATGTCTCCTTCTGGGAGCTACAGAAAGCATTGTCTCTTCTGGTTATGGCCTATTACCAAAGCAAGCTATTGTGGAACAAAGACTTGTGCCAATGTGTGTCTTGTGTTGATGCAATTGCCTTGGCTGCCTGAGCACTGCGCATTTACAGAGCAGTGTCGGTCTGCCCTGGCCTAGACCTTCTCATTTTCAATCTAGATTCACTTGACAGCAGCCAACTGCTGCCCTTCCTTCAGCAAGAGCATTTCTGCCTCTCTGCTTAGCAACCTCCCTCCCAAACTGCCTGGGAGGTCTACAAACTCTTACAGAACCAGAGCCTCTTCTGCTCTGAGCATCACGATACTTAGTGTAAAAAAGGTGGAACAAGTGGACAAAAACCTGAAAGAAAACCTCCTTTGAGTAAAATGTCATTTGGTAAAGCAGCAAAAGCTGCTGCAGGAAGGATGATGCCTGCCTGCTGTCTTCAGTGCCTCACCTTGGTATTTGTGTTGCATCTTTGTCTCACCAGATTAGGAAACCCTGCTCAGCTGCATCCCAGCTTGTGCCTTAAGGAAAATGAGTGGAAAGAACAGATTCTGAGACTGCAAAAGGCTTGGAGAAGGTTTTCCTGCCACCCCAAGGTGGTCTTGGTACATTAATGGGGTCAGTATGTGTATTTTTATCTATTTGAATCAATAACTTGCATGCCTTTATAAGCTGTAGATCCATGCTCAGTTGGTGTATGGTCTAATAGAGAGAGAAAAGGAGGACAAAGCATGATAAGGGTGAGGGGAAATGGTTGGAAAAAAGAGCAGTTTAAGTCCTCAGCCCTACTTAAGCCTAGCAGTGTGACCCAATGCAAGCCACCTCATCCCAACAATGCAAAAAATGCCCAAAGGGGTTGCACAGAATCACAGAATTTCAGAGGCTGGAAGGGACCTCAAAAGATCATCCAGTCCAACCCCCCTGCCAGAGCAGGATCACCTATACCAGATTACACAGGAACACATCCAGGTGAGCTTTGACTATCTCCAGAGAGGGAGACTCCACAACCTCCCTGGGCAGCCTGTTCCAGGGCTCTGTCACCCTCACAGGGAAAATAAATTTCCTCATATTTACATGAAACTTCCTATGCCTCAGCTTCCACCACTGCCCCTTGTGCTGTTGTTGGGCATCACCAAGCAGAGCCTGGCTCCAGCCTCTCGGGACTCACCTTTTACATATTTATAAACAATGATGAGGTCACCTCTCAGTCTCCTCTGAGCTAAGCTCCCCAGGGAGGTGATGGAGCCACCGTCCCTGGAGGTGTTCAAGGGGAGATTGGATGTGGCACTTGGTGCCATGGTTTAGTAGTCATGAGGTAGAATAGAATGGAATGGAATGGAATGGAATGGAATGGAATGGAATGGAATAGAATAGAATAGAATAGAATAGAATAGAATAGAATAGAATAGAATAGAATAGAATAGAATAGAATAGAATAGAATTAACCAGGTTGGAAAATACCTCAGAGATCAAGTCCAACTTATCATCCAACACCATCTAATCAACTAAACCATGACACCAAGCATCCCATCCAGTCTCTTCTTAAACACCTCCAGTGATGGTGACTCCACCACCTCCCCGGGCAGCCCATTCCAATGGCCAATCACTCTCTCTGTGTAGAAGTTCTTCCTAACCTCCAGCCTGAACCTCCCCTGGTGCAGCTTGAGACTGTGTCCTCTTGTTCGGGTGCTGGTTGCCTGGGAGAAGAGACCAACCTCGTCCCTGGCTACTACCTCCCTTCAGGTAGTTGTGGACAAAAATAAGGTCACCTCTGAGCCTCCTCTCCTCCAGGCTAAGCAACCCCAGCTCCCTCAGCCTCTCCTCATAGGGCTTGTGTTCCAAACCCCTCACCAACTTTGTTGCCCTTCTCTGGACACACTCCAGCAAGTCAACATCCTTCCTAAACTGAGGGGCCCAGAACTGGACACAGTACTCGAGGTGCAGCCTAACCAGTGCTGAGTACAGGGGGAGAATGACCTCCCTGCTCCTGCTGGCCACACTGTTCCTGATGCAGGCCAGGAGGGCCAATGGCATCCTGGCCTCCTGGGCACAGGTGTTGGGTGACAGGTTAGACTTGATGATCTCTGAGGTCTCTTCCAACCTTATTGATTCTATGATTCTAAGCTAAACAGCCCCAGCTCCTTCAGTCTCTCCTCATAAGGAAGATGCTCCACTCCCTTCATCATTCCTTTGTGGCACATCTGAGTTGCCTGTCAGCTTCTTTTGCGTGGGCTTGATCCTGTCCTGAAAGACGCCCACCACGGTGAGCTTACCAGACCTGAATGCGGGATGCAGATGCTAGCTTGGCTCAGCAGAAGCAAGGGAATAGGCAGCAAGATATATTTGTTTTCCTACATGTTATCCCTCACAGCTGCAGCCCCTTACTTCACCTCCTCCACCAGCAGGTTTTCAGCAGTGTAGAAAAGGCTGTCTTGGTGCAGCCACGCTCCCCCTCTCTCCACCTGATCTTCCCCATTTCAAATGACCTTCTGCTTTCCCTTTGTTTTGCTGCTCTTCTGTGGCTCAAGGAGTTGAGTCTTTCTGTCTTTTAGCCTGATACTTTTCCGAGCAAATGTAGTCTAATGCTTGCATCAGGCTTTCTCAGGCACAGTGTGTTGTGCTTCCCAGTACAAGCTGTCTCTGTTGGCTCTGCACTGCAATAACAGCAATCTTTAATCATCTTTCTTGTTCAGTTTGTAACAGGCAGCCTAACTACAGAAGGGGAACTTGAGAATTTTCCTAGCCCACAATTGGTATGATCCCAGGCTGGCATCTATTTCCTACCTCTTTGCAGTAATTAGTTGGTGGTGAAACCTGAGTGGAAGTTGTCTGGCCTTAGGGAGATGATGTTTGCTTCCTCTGACGGATGAAAACAGGAGAAGAGTGGGTGCAAAGCGCTGGGTCACACTGCTCTCACAAGACTTGCAAACAGCAGCTCATCTTCACCCTGCAATAAGCACTCACAAAGTCAAAGCTTTCTGGGTGGGAGATGTCAGCTGCAGTAGAATAGAATGGAATGGAATGGAATGGAATGGAATGGAATGGAATGGAATGGAGTGGAGGAATAGAATAGAATAGAATAGAATAGAATAGAATAGAATAGAATAGAATAGAATAGAATAGAAGTAGAATAGAATAGAATAGAATATGGAATGGAATGGAATAGAATGGAATGGAATGGAATGGAATGGAATGGAATTAATGGAATGGAATTCATGGAATGGCATGGAATGGAATAGAATAGAATAGAATAGGATAGAACAGAATTGAATCGAATAGAATCGAATCGAATCGAATCGAATCGAATCGAATTGAATTGAATTGAATCGAATCAAATCAAATCGAATCGAATTGAATTGAATTGAATTAACCAGACAAGAAATTAACCAGGACAAGAAAGAACAACAGGCCACTGATACTGGAAGGATGGCTTGATGATAAAGAAGAGCTGACCGTGGTAAACAACCTGAAGTGCGAGACAGGAGGCCACTTGCCTCCATGCTGGAGAAGATCAACCTGATATGGGATGAAGCTAACAAAGGACAGCTGCATATCAAAGGAGAAAACTCAATTAGCAGCAGTGGTGCAAGAATGTCAGGGAATTGCTTACCCTGCTCGATTTTTCCTATATAAACTGCTTGTTCTGTAGCAATAAACGATTCCTGCTTCACCAACAAGGGAGTCCGTGCATGCATTCCGATAGCCAAACAGTCCAGCACAGCAGGTAATGAATATCCATTCCATCTTCTTCTGCTTTCTAGTGCCAGACTTTTACCAAAACCAGTCACAAAGTGTTTTTCACTCTAACAGCACATTTCTCTAGCTGGCCTTCCACCTCCAGAGGCTCAGATTAATAGTGACTGCATGTGAAGTGAAGGCAAGAGACCTATGCTGGGCTGACAAAGGCTCTAAATGGAGAAGAAAGGAAGAAATGATTCTAGGGCAAAGGACTGATGAACCTTTGAGAGCACTCAAGTCCAGCAGAATGGGATGGGATGCTGTTATGGGGTGAATGGTCTCACTAATGCCCAAACTGTCTTCTTCCATCCCTGCATCTACAATCAAAGGGGTTGCTCTGGCTGGAGCTGATGGAAACTGCTGGCCACAAAATTGTCTTGCATCGCCAAAAATCCGGGAGAAGGTGCAGACAAAGAGGGCTTCTCACACATCTGCAGAGTGCCAGGCCCTGGGGATTGCACCTGGGAGTACTTGGACTGTGGGATCATTACAGGAGCCTAGACTGGGTAAAGGCTTGCAGGTGTACCATGTATTGCCTGTAGCCCTTTTTTTTCTGTAGGCTCACCTGTGGGCAGGCTGAAAAGTTTGTTGTTTGACAGAAATTGCTTGTGATGCACCAAAATCTGTATTTGCTCTCAGCAGCACCTAGAAGATCTGTGTAAGTGCCTCATGCAGCAGGACGAGGATATTATCCCTGTGGGAGACCAGCCCTTGCAGGGCTGGAGCCACGGGGCTCCACTCCAAAAAGCACCAAAAGTAGCTAGAAAGAGTGTTCTGAGAAGGGTCCAAAATACAGCTTACCTTGCAGTGAGGTGGTCTACCCAAGGGAATTTTACAGAAACCAAAACACAGCAGGAGAAAGTGGGAGACTGATCATTTGGTGTCCTCCAGGGATCAGTGCTGGGCCCCATGCTCTTCAATATCTTTATCGATGACCTGGACGAGGGGATTGAGTCCATCCTCAGTAAGTTTGCAGATGACACCAAGCTGGGGGCAGGAGTTGATCTGTTAGAGGGTAGGAGAGCACTGCAGAGGGAACTTGACAGGCTGGACAGATGGGCAGAGTCCAAGGGCATGAGATTGAACACATCTAAGTGCCAGGTTGTACACACTGGCCACAACAACCCCATGCAATGCTACAGGCTGGGGTCAGAGTGGCTGGAGAGCAGCCAGGCAGAGTGGGACCTGGGGGTACTGATTGACAGTAGGCTGAACATGAGCCAGCAGTGTGCCTGGGTGGCCAGGAATGCCAATGGCATCCTGGCCTGGATCAGGAATAGTGTGGCCAGCAGGAGCAGGGAAGTCATTGTGTCCTTGTACTCAGCACTGCTTAGGCCACATCTTGAGTCCTGTGTCCAGTTCTGGGCCCCTCAGTTTAGGAAAGACGTTGAGTAGCTGGAAGGTGTCCAGAGAAGGGCAACAAAGCTGGGGAGGGGTTTGGAGCACAGCCCTGTGAGGAGAGGCTGAGGGGGCTGGTGTTGCTTAGCCGAGAGGAGAGGAGGCTCAGGGGAGACCTAATTGCTGTGTAGAACTACCTGAAGGGAGGTTGTAGCCAGGTGGGGGTTGGTCTCTTCTCCCAGGCAACCAGCACCAGAACAAGAGGACACAATCTCAAGCTGTGCCAGGGGAGGTTCAGGCTGGATGTTAGGAAGAAGTTCTTCAAAGAAAGAATGATTGCCCATTGGAATGTGCTGCCCAGGGAGGTGGTGGAGTCCCCATCGCCAGAGGTGTTTAGGAAGAGACTGGATGGGGCACTTGGTGCCATGGTTTAGCTGATTAGATGGTGTTGGATGGTAGGTTGGACTCGATGATCTCATTCCATTCCATTCCATTCTATTCTGCTCCATTCCATTCCATTCCATTCCATTCCATTCCATTCCATTCCATTCCAGTATAGTCTAGTCTAGTCTAGCCCAGCCCAGAGTCAATCTGCTGAATTACTGTGGAGATAAAACTTGGCAGCAAAGCCATACATCCCTGTGCAGCCTTTCCCTATGAATCCTCCTGGATTGTACTGCAGGGTTTACTAATGCTTTCTAACCAGCATGCCACTTGTGACCCAGCTGGCCAGTCAAGTGCTATCTGGGGAAGTTTTACTGCATTAATTTTTTTCCCACTTTTATTTTTACTGCAGCCAAGTCTTCCTCTACTCCCTCCCCACAGGGACACTTCTGCCACTCAGGAGTGTTAGGGTCAGCTTTATGTTGTCCATAAAACTGGATCATTGTCAACTCAGTCCCCTCTGCTCCTGCTCCTATTTTTTCTGGTCATTCAGAGGGCTGGAAGCTTGGAGCAAGGTGCAGAGCAGGAGAATCTATGGCTGAACAGATAAGCCAGGGTGACATAATTAAGCATGGTTTGCAGAGGGTGAGCAAGGTGGAGATAGACTGTGCCTTACCAAAGGTGCCCTGTGGGAGTTAGGGCGGAGGCAAGAAAGAAAAGGGCACATCTCCTCATTTCCTAAATCACAACATGCTTTCCCCAGTGCCTATCAGGTACAGGAAACCCTGTTAAGGGTGATGTGCTGATCAGCAGAAGCTGAGCAAAATTTCCTGGTCAGGAAGAAAACAAATGAAACTCTGTGTCTGACAACCACGGGGAGGGCTTGAGTTTGCAAACTGCCTTTTGTCTTGTAGGAGCCTCTCCAGGGGCCTCTCCAGTGTTTGCCTGTGGGGATCTGTGGACCTTGATGGCTCTGATCGTTGGTTCCCTGTTGAGACTTTGCTGGAGCTGCACAAGGGCAAGTTAGATGAGACAGTCATCTCTCTCTGTACTGCAGTTCACAGAATGTTAGGGGCTGGAAGGGCCCTAAAAAGAATATCTAGTCCAACCCCCTGCCAGAGCAGGATCACCTAGAGCAGGTCACACAGGAATGCATCCAAGTGAGTTTTGAATATCTCCAGAGAGGGAGACTCCATAACCCTCCTGGGCAGCCTGTTCCAGTGTTCTGTCACCCTCACAGGGGGGAAAAGTGTTCCTCATGTTTACAGGAAACTTCTTATGCCTCAGTTTCCACACAGTGCCCCTTGTCCTGTCACTGGGCATCACCAAGAAGAGCTTGGCTCCATCCTTTGCTGTCTACAACTACCTGCAGGAGGTTGTAGCCAGGTGGGGGTTGGTCTCTTCTCCCAGGCAACCAGCACCAGAGCAAGAGGACACAGTCTCAAGCTGCACCAGGGGAGGTTTAGGCTGGATGTTAGGAAGAAGTTTTTCACAGAAAGAGTGATTGGTCATTGGAATGTGCTGCCCAGGGAGGTGGTGGAGTCACTATCACTGGAGGTGTTTAAGAAGAGACTGGATGGGGCACTTGGTGCCATGGTTTAGTTGATTAGATGGTGTTGGGTGATAGGTTGGACTTGATGATCTCTGAGGTCTTTTCCAACCTGGTTAATTCTATCCTATCCTATCCTATCCTATCCTATCCTATCCTATCCTATCCTATCCTATCCTATCCTATCCTATCCTATCCTATCCTGTCCTGTCCTGTCCTACCCTACCCTGTCCTGTCCTGTCCTGTCCTATCCTATCCTATCCTATCCTATCCTATCCTATCCTATCCTATCCTATCCTATCCTATCCTATCCTATCCTATCCTATCCTACCCTACCCTACCCTACCCTACCCTGTCCTATCCTATCCTATCCTATCCTATCCTATCCTATCCTATCCTATCCTATCCCTATCCTATCCTATCCTATCCTATCCTATCCTATCCTAGACACTCACCCTTTGTATAAACATTAATGAGGTCACCTCTAGTCTCCTCTTCTCCAAGCTGAAGAGCCCCAGCTCCCTCAGTCTCTCCTCCTAAGGAAGATGTTCCACTCCCTTAATAATTTTTGTGGCTCTGCACTGGGCTCTCTCAAGCAGTTCCCTGTCCTTGTACTGAGGGGCCCAGAACTGGACACAGTTGTGTATTCTTAGACCCTCTGGATGACCCCTGGCTGGAGCAAAGGAGTAAACTGGACCCCAAATGCCAGGAAGACAGCACTCTGGCCGAAGTGAGGGGTGAACAGTTTCCTTAGCAGTGAGAATGTTGCTGTGCTGTGGGGGATAAATAGCTACACCTGAAGTAATACTCATACATTCCCCAGCATTGATCCAGCCTGGCTTGCAGGACTCAGGCTTGGGAAATATGCCTGAGTGGTTAGCAGGCATAAATTACTTTCATTTAATTATTGATCTAGTCTGTGTCTCCAGGAGCTGGGATCACAGTGTTACTGACTCAGGAGTAAGGTGCAGTTGCACACAGAGCTGTGTGAGAAATGCACATAGCCAGTACTTTGGCTTCCTGCTCTTTCTGGGAGGCAGGCACTGTTTCCCACTGAGATGAGTGGGCGTTGTATGGGCCCCATCAGCCAGCAGAAAATCTCACAGGGAAATAAAAGTGCACTTTCAGTCCTCCCAGCATCAAATTGCACCCATCTGAGCGCACAGAGGAGTCAGCAGATGATTTCTCCCACGTGGAGACGGGGATGAGGGGAGCATTTGCCTCCAATTGTATAGAATGGGGTTAAACGTGGCAAGCGAGCAGCTGAGACTGCAATCCTCCTGTGCCTGAGGACAGCAGGAGCAGTGCATGGCATAGATAACAGATCAGCCTCCTCCTGCATGAGCTCATGGTAGAAGCCTGGAGCCAGAGAACAGAATGGAATGGAATGGAATGGAATGGAATGGAATGGAATGGAATGGAATGGAATGGAATGGAATGGAATGGAATGGGGTGGAATGGAATGGAATGGAATGGAATGGAATGGAATGGAATGGAATGGAATGGAATGGAATGGAATGGAGTGGAGTGGAGTGGAGTGGAGTGGAATGGAATGGAATGGAATGGAATGGAATAGAATAGAATAGAATAGAATAGAATAGAATAGAATAGAATAGAATAGAATAGAATAGAATAGAATAGAATAGAATAGAATAGAATTAACCAGGTTGGAAAAGACCTTTGAGATTATTGAGTCCAACCTATCACCCAACACCATCTAATCAACTAAACCATGGCACCAAGCACCCCATCCAGTCTCTTCTTAAACACCTCCAGTGATGGTGACGCCACCACCTCCCTGGGCAGCACATTCCAATGGCCAATCTCACTTTCTGGGAAGAATTTCTTCCTAACATCCAGCCTAAACCTCCCTGGCACAGCTTGAGACTGTGTCCTCTTGTTCTGGTGCTGGTTGCCTGGGAGAAGAGACTAACCCCCACCTGGCTGCAACCTCCCTTCAGGTAGTTCTACACAACAATATGGTCTCCCCTGAGCCTCCTCTTCTCCAGGCTAAGCAACCCTAGCTCTCTCGGCCTCTCCTCATAGAGATTATGCTCCAAACCCTGTGGTTCCTTTGATGAGGTGGAGCTTGCAAGGAGGATGGAAGCGCTGGAGAAGATGTGGAAAATGAGCCAAAGAGATGCTTCCCTGCCAAAGCAATGCCAGCTTCTTTCATAAGCAATCTGACAAGTGAGGTGGCAGAAGGAGTAGGCTGGGGGTGCCATGGTTTAGTTGATTAGATGGTGTTGGGTGGTAGGTTGGACTTGATGATCTCAAAGGTCTTTTCCAACCTGGTTAACTCCTATTCTATTCTATTCTATTCTATTCTATTCTATTCTATTCTATTCTATTCTATCCCATCCCATCCCATCCCATCCCATCCCATCCCATCCCATCCCATCCCATTCCATTACATTCCATTCCATTCCATTCCATTCCATTCCATTCCATCCCATTCCATTCCATTCCATTCCATTCCATTCCATTCCATTCCATATAATTATAGGTTGGACTTGATGATCTCTGAGGCCTTTTCCAACCTTAATGATGCTAATTCCATTGAAGAAATGATGACAGCAAGGTGCTGGCTAGAAAACTTGTTTAAGGATCTATAAGAGATGTGCTTAATTATTTAGAGACCAGATATGACAAGTCATTGAGTTGCTCCACTTAATGAGTTAACTGTTGTGAGCAGGCTCCTTCCAGCGGTTGGTGTGACTGCTCCAGGCCCTTCTTGAGGCAAAGGAAAACACATTAGCTGAAAGCTCTCCCAAGGTACTTAATGAGGTGCCCCTCATTAGCTGAATCTCTACAGCTCCCAGCCTGTTCCAGTCACACAGCAAAATTGCTGCATGGTGCTGCTGCTAGCACAGTTCAGCTCGTAATTGGAAGGGGATGGGAGTGTGTATAGCCTGCAGCTGAGCTGATGGCTGGTGAGAGGTTACTCCACGGGCTCATCACTTGTGAGCATCTTTCCCAGACTGAGAAGAGCTAAGAAAACCAAATCCTCTCAGAATCCAGCAACAGGCTGGGTTTCTTCAGAGGGATTAAATGCTGTGCTGGGTGCGCAGGGACTGCATGGCTAGGAAGTGTAATTAACAGCAGGTCAGAACTGCCTTAAGCAGAAGCTTTGGTCCCCATCCCTTTCCCTGAGGAGGCAGGGAACTTCAGTCCTCCTCTGACCAGAAAGCTGAGGAATTCCTCCATACCCCTTGGTAACTGCCTGCTCATTCTTAGAGAAATTACTGCTCAATAACAGAGCACAGGTGAAAAATGAGGAGCACTCTTGTGCTGAGAGGAGATAATTTGACTCTTTTTTCCTCCTGTTGCAGAAGCATCCAAGGTATTTCCACTGGCTGGGTTTGCTTATTTTTCTTCTCTTCCTTAATCATGTTTGCAGCATCCCAGGCTTTTCAGAAAACAGCTGGTGAATTCATTCTATATCCAGACACATTGCAGTATTTTTGGAGCAGTCTCTCACTTGCTGGGCGTGATAAAATGGTTGCAAATCCAGCCCTGGCTTCATTAGGTCCTGCAGCTCTTTCCCCAGCAGTTTGCTGTGGCACTTTCCTTCAGCCTGGGCTGCCTCTTTGTTGATTGCACATCTTAATTTGCAGGATGTTGGATGCACAGTCTAGTTTTTTCCCCCCCCATTATTTGCTTAAAATAGTGGTGAACAATGCTAGGCACTGCTTCTGTTGCCTAAGGAAGAGGCTAACCATGATTCCTCATGCAGGCAGGTTAAGTGTCCTTACTTTCTTGTAATGAATGGTTCAGTGAGAAAAATAATGGAGGCCTTATCTTCCACAGCCCTCAGAGAGACTGGGTGCTGAGCTGATGGCTGCTGCTCCCTGGGCAGCAGGGTGGGATGCTCACAGCATCTTTCCAGCTGTGTTGTGCCTCTGGGTGAGGCAAAACCCTGGAAAGCCTCTCCCCAGTGTCACCCAGCCTGGAGGAGGCAGGTGAGGACTATGGTTTTGGGATGAGTTTCACCTAGGTGTAGTCTCCGTGCCTCAGTTTCCCACTCTGCCGAATGTGTGTGCTACCATTCCCATGTCGCCTTTGAGACAAAGATCCCTCACATCCATGTGCTTATGTAACACCTGGCACCTTTGCTCTCTGCTCACTGTGAAAAGGGTGAAATGTGAGTCTTGTCAAAAACATATTGAAAGGTGATGAGAGAAGAGGTATCTGGCTCTGACCACTTACCAGTGACCATTTCCCAGGGGGACTGTAAAAGTGCTCCTGCGAACAGAACCTCTGCTTCTAATGACACTGTGATCTCTCAGCTCTCCAAGTCTTCCTGAAGAAGATGAGAGATTGAATCAGAATGGCACATTAACCTGGTAGTGATGACAGATGACAGCTTAATTCTGACCTGGTCTTCATCAGTCTGCGGGGTGGAACAGTTAGCAGAGTCTCACCAATGGTCGAGGCAGCTTTTCCCTGTGCCTGCACTGCCTGGATGTGGGATGGGGAAAGGAAATAGTGCAATCTCAATGCCTGTTCACACAAAGGCACCTGCCTGTAGCTCTTGTCCTGCCCCATCAGTTGTCCACTCACATGTAGTAGATGAGTAGCACTTTCTCACAGAATCACAGAATGCCAGGTTGGAAGGGACCCCAAGGATCATCTGATCCAACTTGTCCAGGTGATACTGAGGTTTCAATGAGGTGGCCCAGCACCCTGTCAAGGTGAGTCCTGTGTCCAGTTCTGGGCCACTCAATTTAAGAAGGACATAGAGACACTTGAATGTGTCCAGAGAAGGGCAACAAAGCTGGGGAGAGGCCACGAGCACAAGAGGCTGAGGGAGCTGGGACTGTTTAGCCTGGAGAAGGGGAGGCTCAGGGGAGACCTTCTTGCTCTCTACAACTGTCTGAAGGGAGGTTGTAGGCAGGTGGGGGTTGGTCTCTTCTCCCAGGTGACCAGCACCAGAATGAGAGGACACAGTCTGAAGCTGTACCAGGGGAAGTTTAGGCTTGAGGTGAGGAGAAAATTCTTCCCAGAAAGAGTGATTGACCATTGGAATGTGCTGCCCAGGGAGGTGGTGGAGTCCCCGTCCCTGGAGGTGTTCAAAAGGCACTGGACGTGGCACTTGAAGCCATGGTTTAGTTCTGGTTGCCTGGGAGAAGAGACCAATCCCCTCCTGCCTACAACCTCCCTTCAGGTAGTTGTAGACAGCAAGAAGGTCTCCTGTTCTCCAGGCTAAGCAACCTCAACTCCCTCAGCCTCTACTCATAGGGCTGTGCTCAAGACCTCTCCCCAACTGTGTTGCCCTTCTCTGGACATGTTCAAGAGTCTCTCTGTCCTTCTTAAACTGAGGGGCCCAGAACTGGACACAGGACTCAAGGTGTGGTCTAACCAGTGCAGAGTACAGGGCATAATGACTTCCCTGCTCCTGCTGGCCACACTGTTCCTGATGCATGCCAGGATGCCGTTGGCCTTCTTGGCCACCTGGGCATATATACCATAGTTTTCATGTCATATAATTATCATGGGATATTTTTTTTTTGCTCCTCTGAATCCTGCTTTTGGAGGCAAAGAGGTGGCTACCATATGCACATAACCTCAAGCCTATGAGAAGCAGTTTCTGGCTTCCAATGAGTAGTTAGGGGGTCTGGTGTGGGGTCTGTGCATGTCTATGTCTGCTGTAGACAAACACAGCGCTTCTGGTCTGTGCTGTCTGAAAACTGAATTCATCCTATCAGCAGGTTCTTTGAGGGAGGAAGAACCCATTTATTGTGCCTGATGGTGCCATTGGGAGGGGAGGGTGGTGTAGGAAATGAGAGGCAGAAAGATTTAAGTGTGTTAGGACAGAGGCTTTGCTGCAGAGCTAATGAGTTGGAGTCTTACACAGATGCTTCCCCAGGCTTTGTGTAAGACAAAACTTGTGCAAGCACAATGATGCTAGGCACTGTTTGACATGATGACCTTATAATCACTTCATTTAAGGATGTGATTAATGGTCTGTGCTTTGCCATGTTATAACTTGATACCCCCTATGGAGGCTGCAGACATCTGCTCTCCACCAGAGGGTAAATATTCAGAAGGGAGCTTCCTACAGACCTTTTTTCACAGCTCACTGAAGGCACTGCCACAACTTTCATGAAGTTATGTGGGTTCTGGTTAAACCACAGGAGGATTCAAGCAGTCTGATTTGTTTAATCCAGTCTGCAGTTGAGGAGATAGAATACCCACTGAAAAGCTTTCCAGACCTTCACATAAGGACAAATAAGGACTCCTAATTCTGACCATTAACCTTCACTTAAGTCTTGCTTATTTTGCTGCTCTGAGTAGTTAAGGACTCACCTTGCGAAGTATTCTTCTATTATACTGCACATTGAGTCATTAAAGGCCCAAGTGTTTTTGCAAGCCACAGAACCTATGATATAATTGCTATTACAGAAACAGGGTGGGACATAAGTGGAGCACTGCACTGGGGGGTTACAGGCTCTATAGGAGAGACAGGCGAGGGAGAAGAAGAGGAGGGGTGGCCAGAGAAGGGTAACGAGGCGGGGAGAGGTCTGGAGCACAAGCCCTATGAGGAGAGGCTGAGGGAGCTGGGGTTGTTTGGTCTGGGGAAGAGGAGGCTCAGAGGAGACCTTACTGCTCTCTACAACTACCTGAAGGGAGGTTGTAGCCAGGAGGTGTCTTCTCCCAGGCAACCAGCACCAGAACAAGAGGACACAGTCTCAAGCTGCACCAGGGAAGTTTAAGCTCAAGGTGAGGAGAAAGTTCTTCCCAGAGAGAGTTGCCATGGTAGTCATGAGGTCTTGGGTGACAGGTTGGATTTCATAGAATCATAGAATCAAACAAGGTTGGAAAAGACCTCAAAGATCATCAAGTCCAACCTGTCACCCAGCACCTCATGACTACTAGACCATGGCACCAAGTGCCACGTCCAATCCTTTTTTCAACACCTCCAGTGTTGGTGACCCCACCACCTCCCTGGGCAGCCCATTCCAATGGCTAACAACACTCTCTTTGCCAGGGGAACTTTAGGCTGGATGTTAGGAAGAAGTTCTTCCCAGAAAGTGAGATTGGCCATTGGAATGGGCTGCCCAGGGAGGTGGTGGAGTCACCATCACTGGAGGTGTTTAGAAGAGACTGGATGGGGTGCTTGGTGCCATGGTTTAGTTGATTAGATGGTGTTGGGTGATCGGTTGGACTCAATGGTCTCAAAGGTCTTTTCCAACCTGGTTAATTCCATTCCATTCCATTCCATTCCATTCCATTCCATTCCATTCCATTCCATTCCATTCCATTCCATTCCATTCCATTCCATTCCATTCCATCTCTGCCAGGAGTTCTTTTACAGAAGAAGGCATGATGCAGGTCTCTGATGAACTGCATTTGAAATCATGAGGCAGGGCTGCTGATGGGCACAGGATGTGGTGGTTTTTGCTTCCAGATTTACTGTCCTTTGGTCTGATCTCACTAGCAGAGAGGACCATGATGTGACAGAGGAGATTCCACTGTGTGTGTGCCTCCTGGGTGAATAAAGCTGCATAACCTCAGACCTGTCTTCCCAGTGAAGCTGCCTGTTAATGAGTTTGCCAGTGGGTGGGAACCTCTGGGAATCAAACCCAGGAGATGTAGTGCTCCCTCCTAGGCAATTAAAAAATATTTGCCCCTTGCTGATAACTGACCTGCAGATTTCCTCCTGTTTGAGAAAGCCTCATAAAAAATTACTGTGCTGCTTGAGTAACAGGGCAGCCACTTTGCACAGATGTTTCCTGCCTGCTAACTTTCTCCGGCTCAGTATTCCCAGAGGGTGTCACAGGAAGGAGGAACTTGCTTGAAGATCTGGGAACCTTGTTTGTTTGTTTGATTGTTTGTTTGTGTAAAGGTGGAAAAAGTGATCTCTAGATTATTGGAAAATAAACCACAAACCATGTAGTAGAACATCTCATCAGAGGATAGAGGCAAAGGCTTGGTGCCATGGTTTAGTTGATTAGATGGTGTTGGATGATAGGTTGGACTCGATGATCTCAAAGGTCTTTTCCAACCTGGTTAATTCTATTCTATTCTATTCTATTCTATTCTATTCTATTCTATTCTATTCTATTCTATTCTATTCTATTCTATTCTATTTCATTCCACTCTATTCTATTCCACTCCACTCCTTTCTTTTCTATTCTATTCTATTCTATTCTATTCTATTCTATTCTATTCTATTCTATTCTATTCTAAGCTTCAGTGATGCTGGAAGTCAAGCTGATGATACCCACTGACTACTCATCTGAAGTGCCTGTTCCGTCCAGACCCCAAATCCCAAGCAGTGTGTCAGGAGGAGAATTCTTTATACCTTTCTCAGTCTGTCTCCCAATAGTGTCCTGTTCTGATTTCAGCCTCCTCAGGACTGTGTGTGGGAGTCTTGTCATGAGTCCAGCATGCAGGAGAGTAGAGTAGAGTAGAGTAGAGTAGAGTAGAGTAGAGTAGAGTAGAGTAGAGTAAGTAGAGTAGAGTAGAGTAGGAGTGGAGGAATGGAGTGGAGTGGAATGGTGGAATGGAATGGAATGGAATGGAATGGAATGGAATGGAATGGAATGGAATAGAATAGAATAGAATAGAATAGAATAGAATAGAATAGAATAGAATAGAATAGAATAGACTTGAATTAACCAGGTTGGAAAAGACCTCAGAGATCATCGAGTCCAACCTATCATCCAACACCATCTAATCATCTAAACCATGGCACCAAGTGCCTCATCCAGGCTCTTCTTAAACACCTCCAGGGATGGTGACTCCACCACCTCCCTGGGCAGCACATTCCAATGGCCAATCTCTCTTTCTGGGAAGAACTTCTTCCTAACATCCAGCCTAAACCTCCCCTGGTGCAGCTTGAAACTGTGTCCTCTTGTTCTGGTGATGGTTGCCTGGGAGAAGAGACCAGCCCCCTGATGGCTACAACCTCCCTTCAGGTAGTTGTAGACAGCAATAAGGTCTCCCTGAGCCTCCTCTTCTCCAGGCTAAGCAACCCCAGCTCCCTCAGCCTCTCCTCACAGGGCTGTGCTCCAAACCCCTCCCCAGCTTTGTTGCCCTTCCCTGGACACGTTCCAGCAACTCAGCATCTTTCCTAAACTGAAGGGTGCAGAACTGGACACAGCTGATTTCCAAAATCAGTAGAAGCTGGGAACAAACAACTTCTCTCAGAGGAATTTCTAGTCAGCTGGGGGTTAGAGTCTTGGCTGTTTCTGGCAAGTTTGAGCTGAGGAACCATCATTCTGGCAAAACCCCCTTGGCAATTCATGAATGCTTGTGAGCTATCAAAGCTATGCAAGGCGATGAATATGCTCTGATTTGTACCAGTGGGAAATCTAGCCTTTAATTTTAGTTCTTGAGTTAGTAGTTGTTTTAATCCTGTGAATGCAGTCTGCCAGGTTGTCAGGGCCACATATGTGAAACTCAGAATTACTGCTTCAGTGGAGCCCTAAATATGTGGTGTTTCAGTGAAGCCTTGTTTTATTTGGTTTATGGACCATTAAGCAGAAAGCGTGATGGAGAGTCATGCAAGCACCAACCTGAAGCAGGCACCAGCCACCTTCCTCACTGCCTTGTGCAATTAGGGAACAGCTCAGAGTTCATTTGCTATTAATTGGCCCCCTTTGGAGCTGGAGCACTTTATGAATGCTATCATACAGCATGATCGCAGGGAACTTGAATCGATGACCAGAGCCTGGGTGGTGTCCTTCCCTCTGACAGCCACTCATTCCCAAATGAACATGGCTATAGTTACAGGAAGGATCTGGAGGTGCTGGGAGGTGTCCAGAGGAGGGCCATGAGGATGAGCAGAGGGCTGGAGCACCTCTCCTATGAGGACAGACTGAGGGAGTTGGGCTGTTCAGTCTGGAGAAGAGAAGGCTCCCAGGAGACCTAATTGTGGCCTTCCAGTATCTGAAGGGGTCTATGAGAAAGCTGGGGAGGGACTTCTGAGGGTGTCAGGAGTGATAGGACTGGGGGAATGGAACAAAAATGGAAATGGGTAGATTCAGATTGGATGTTAGGAAGAAGTTCTTCCCCATGAGGGTGGTGAGACATTGGAACAGGTTGCCCAGGGAGGTGGTAGAAACCTCATCCTGGAGGTTTTGCAGCCAGGTTGGATGTGGCTCTGAGCAACCTGCTGTAGTGTGAGGTGTCCCTGCCCATGGCAGGGGGTTGGAACTGGCTGATCCTTGAGGTCCCTTCCAACCCTTACAATTCTATGATTCTATAGGGCTGGTTCCATCGACTACACGGAGCCACACCAAGAATGAGTTCAGCAAGCAAACATTAAGCATCAGTTCTGCCAGCTGTGGAACTGTCACTCTCACACATGCCATGTGGAGATTTCCTCCAGAAAAGCTTCCACCATGCACTCTCCTGTCACTTTTTTTTGGTAAAGATGAGGACACTGAGATCTTTGTACCTTCTGTTACAAGGCCAGTGAATCCCCTAGGGGGAGATGATACAGCTCTGGGAAGATCTGAAATGAAAATTCCCAGGTTTTTTTCTTTCTAGAAGCCCAGGCAGTCCACAGCACTGCTTTCCTGATAGCCTTCTCCACCCCTCTTGCCCAAGCCAGGTAGTGTGCTGTTAGCATTACCCAAGCTAAGGGGAAAGCAGAGTTGTCCCCTTCAATGAAGCCTTGCACCTCTTTCTGCAAAGCTTCTGTTGGCCTGAATTTCTGTGCTGACCTGCAAGGTGAGATGCAATATGATGCAGTAGAGGATGCTGCCTTAAAAATATTCAGGCTGGAGTAGTGCCTGGAGAATAGACAGAAGTCTTCATTCCTCTTCAGCGGTTTCTCTCTTTAACCTTTGTGTATCGTCATTCCTCTGTTACCTTTTCTCTTTTTTCTCTTGAGATCATGAAAGCAATCATTGCAAAAGAGGGGTGCATGATTTATGTTCTGTCAGTTCCACCTGATTTATACAGGATAATTACTGGTTTATTAACAGAAAAGTCACAGGCTCTCGTGCAGTTTAGGCAGAATTTCAGAGCCCAAATTGGAATCAGTGCTTTCAATAGAACAGAGAAACATCGTGAGAAGAGAGACAGAGGTCTGCCACAGGCTATCCCTGCTGGAAGGGCTGACCTCTAGGCACTGAGGAAGGTGCTGATGACAGAGCAGGGCTGGGGACAGTCATGGATTCAGCCAGGACATGAGTGTGAAGGCAGGGTTTGGCAAGGAGGAAGCTGGTGGGGCCTGCAGATGTTCCCAGGCCAAGCCAGCCCTTACCACAGGGCAAGAGGACCTCCAGCAAAGAGGCATGGCCATGCCCAGCTGTTCTGAGACCAGTGCTTGCTGAGCAGATGGCAACAGGTCTGTGCAATGCCATCCAGGCCACCTGGGCTTTCAGTTGGTGGAAGAAGCACAGAAGTCAGGAATCCTCATCCCCAAACCCTGCCCTGCACCTTTTGCCCCAGAGAAACATTGTCCTGCCATCTGCCTTGTTCCCCCTCTGGCAAAGGCAGGATGTTTCTGCTTCAGTGGGTTTTCTTCAGACGCAAGTGAATCCCATTCTTGGAAGCGAAGGATGACCTGAGGTATCTTGCAGGGAGGCTTGCTGGGGTGGGCCGGGAAGCTCAAGCGGAGCAGGGTCAGGGCCAGGCCACCTTCATCTCGTTCATGGCGAACTGCTGCCGTGCAGTTCCTGGGGGTAAACAGAGCAGCTCAGCCACCTGCTCTCAGTGCTGGGCACAGGAAATCGCCACAGCTGGCTCCCAGCCATCTCCCATCAGCACACAACCCTCCTCTCCGCAGCTCTGGGGCCTCCAGGCAGCTTTGTGGGTGGCAAAAGCAGGGGGCGTGGGCTGAGCAGGTGGACTCTGGGGTACGAGCATGGAGAGGGAGGGAAGATGAGGAAGCCAAAGGAGAGGTCAGCAAAGTCAAGGCTGTAGGTCTCCAAGCAGGGAGGTCTGCATTGTGTTTGCCTTGGCAGGGTGAGCAGAGGGTGAAGGACAGGACTGGGAGAAGGGGGAAGGGGGGGAATCAAAGGGCAGGGAATGAGAGGGAGGAAAGCAGGTGAGCCCAGGATGCTGCAGCCTCCCCCTAGGATGCCAGGAGGATGCTCTGCAGATTTGGGACCCAGTTGCCTGTCCTCATGAAGGGCCAAGTGATGTTTCTTTCCCATTTTGCTTGCTGGTATCACAACCCCTCTGGGGCACAGTAGTGTGTTCTGCGCTCATCAGCTTTTTAAGGCTGCAGGGCCAGGCCTTCAGAGAGTGGGTTCTGAAAGGACTCTGTGAGTGCTTCCCTGACAAGAGTTATGAAAGCAGCACACAGTTCCTGGGCTGAGCAGTTTCCAGGGACATGTATTTTCTCTCCTCCCTGCTCCTTCAGCATTCAATACACATTACCTCAATCCAGCAGAAAAAGGCAGGAAGGCATGAGAGTGTCTGCCAGAGATGTTCTCTGGGAAAACCGGCAAGGGTCAAACACCTGGAAAGGAGGAGCCTGTGATTATTTATGGAACACAGTACCTCCAGAAACATCACACCCCATCATTCCTGAAGAGCCAGACTGGAGAGAGTATTCCTGTTGAGGATGGGCTGAAACTCAAACACTAAACTGCCTTGCCTTACACTGAACCTGGCAATGGGGTTGCCAGGATAAAGCAGACACAGATATGAGGAAATTTGGGGAGGCAGAATTCAATTCTCCACCTGTGTGCTGAGCAAGAAAAATAAATCACAGTCACTAGTGGTGTCCCCCAGGGATCAGTGCTGGGCCCCATCCTCTTCAATATCTTTATTGATGATCTGGATGAGGGCATTGAGTCCATCATCAGTAAAATTGCAGATGACACCTGTCATTTAACATGATGTCCAAGTGCCAGGTGCTGCACTTTGGTGGCAACAACCCCATGCAGTGCTACAGGCTGGGGACAGAGTGGCAGGAGAGCAGCCAGGCAGAGAGGGACCTGGGGGGACTGGTTGATAGTAGGTTGAACATGAGCCAGCAGTGTGCCCAGGTGGCCAAGAAGAGCAATGGTATCCTGGCCTGGATCAGGAAGAGTGTGGCCAGCAGGAGCAGGGAAGTCATTGTGCCCCTGTACTCAGCACTGTTTAGGCCACACCTTGAGTCCTGTGCCCAGTTCTGGGCCCCTCAGTTTAGGAAAGATGCTGAGTTGCTTGGAACATGTGCAGAGAAGGGCAACAAAGCTGGGGAGGGGCTTGGAGCACAAGCCCTGTGAGGAGAAGCTGAGGGAGCTGGGGTTGCTTAGCCTGGAGAAGAGGAGGCTCAGAGGAGACCTTCTTGCTCTCTACAACTACCTGAAAGGATGTTGTAGCCGGGTGGGTGCTGGTCTCTTCTCCCAGGCAACCAGCACCAGAACAAGAGGACACAGTCTCAAGCTGTGCCAGGGGAGGTTAATCTGGAGGTTAGGAAGAAATTCTTCCCAGCAAGAGTGATTGGCCATTGGAATGTGCTGCCCAGGGAGGTGGTGGAGTCACCATCACTGGAGGTGTTTAGGAAGAGACTTGATGGGGTACTTGGGGCCATGGTTTAGTTGATTCGATGGTGTTGGATCATAGGTTGGACTTATTGATCTTTGAGGTCTTTTCCCGCCTTATTGATTCTATGTTTCTATGAAGGTATTTCCCAACCTGGTTAATTCTATTCTAGTCTAGTCTAGTCTATTCTATTCTTATAAGCTTTGTTTGGGCAGCACCCAGCCCTAATGCTGCTGTCTGGCTGCCCTGTGCCACAGTTTGTTGACACTAACACAAGGCAGTCAATTTCCATGGAGCTTCCCATGGGCAAAAGTATTTGGAAGCAAGAGGGAGTTGTGCTCTGCTGCAGACTGGTGAAGGGGACATTGGAAGAGGCACAGCATAAAGCAGAGAAAATACCAGAAGGGTCAAACAAACCAAGAACTCACCGAAGGGTCTTTCCATACTTTAGGGTTTCTGTGAATGGCATAAATGCTTACTGCAATGTTACTGCCTGTGAAGAAATCAAGCAGGAGAAATGGGCTCAGTGACAAAGAAATGAAAGAGAAGGCTGCAGTGTGCTCATACAAAGGTCTTCCTAAATCATCATTCACCAGCTGGAAAACAGTGAGTGTTTTGCTCCAGAGGAAACTAAACATGCTCCATTTGCTTAGTTCTAAACAGGCCAACGGTGGAACATAGGGAAGGCATCATCACCGTCGGCACGTTGCTGCCTGCTTTGCCAAATCAAGAAGGAACGGTGCAGTGCAGGCCAATTGCCATGCTGCAAGTCAGGATGGGACTGGTTCCCATCTCCCTATGCCTGAAGTCTGCCACAATGAGTGAACCACAAGCTTGTGCTTGGCCAGGATGACAAGAGGCTGGCACAGCTGCCCTGGAGCAGTGGTGGCAGGAAGGGTGTCGCAGGGATGCCACCATCCAGCCCAGACCTCAGTTTATCAGTGGGAGGTCAATACCTGCAAGGTGCTCTCTGACAGTCTGTGCTGGCAAGAAGCAAGTCACGGAAGCAGGGCTGTTGCCTTTGCTCTGCCACAGGCAGCAAGATGTCCATGAGTACAGCTTTGTGAAGTGGGAATGGGGCTTACAGACCTTCTGGCAAGGTGCGTCCGTCAGGGAAGGTGATTGGTTTGCTGAGCTGCCGCGACACGCCAGGCACTGGTGGGTAAAGGCGAAGGCTCTCCTTGATGCACATGGTGCTGTAAGTCATCTTGCCCAGGTCCTCCCTGCCAGGACAGAGGCTGGCTGAATCCCATGCTCCCCACACTGTCCTGTGCAGGAAGCCCCCTTGTCCCATGGCCATCAGCCTCGTGGGCATGGACTGAACAAGGATTAAACAACGAAGTCCGGCCCACCTTGCACAGTAGAAGGAGAGACAACTTTACCATTGCTGAATGGGCTGATTTACCCAGGGAGGTGCTGGGGTCACCATCACTGGACATGTTTAGGAAGAGACTGGTTGGGGCACTTGCTGATATACTTTAGTTGACTAGATGGTGTTGGTTGATAGGTTGGATTAAATGATCTTAAAGGTCTTTTCCATCCTGGTCTGTTCTATTCTATTCTATTCTATTCTATTCTATTCTATTCTATTCTATTCTATTCTATTCTATTCTATTCTATTCTATTCTACTCTACTCTACTTACTGAACAAGATCAAGTGCAAAGTGGGAGCAAAAGGTGAAAAACAGAGACTACAATGTCCTGTGATGAGAAAACAGGAGAGACCAGAAGGCAGTATTTGGCCCAGATCTTGGCATAGCATCCAGCACAGCTCTTCTGGGCTGAGGTGGTTTTCTCTTGCGTCTGTCCTGGCAATAGGAGCCCTGAAGGGCAGGGAGGCAGATTTAGTGGAGGGATGCAATATCTGCTCCATCCTATCCAGTCCCCACGCATGCAGCAATCAGTCCTTTAGCAGCCCAGCTTTTGAGCCTTGAAGTTGTTGCTCACTTAAAAATACCAGCAACGAGGGGGGAAAGTCAGCAGTTGAGGAAATGTGCAACTTTACCACTGAAGCGTCTTCCGGTCCCCCAGGATCCCCTGGATCTCCTCCCGGCACCGTGCCTGGTGCTCTGGGTGTGATGCCAGGCAGTACAAGAGCCAGGAGAGCCCACTGGCTGTGGTGTCATGGCCCTCAAACATGAATGTGTCCACCTCAGCACGCAGGTCCTCATCAGACAGTCCAGCTCCATTCTCATCCTAACAGTGCAGAGACATTTTCAGTAGCCCATATACATATATATACACACACAAATAATGCACACTATATACAGAAAAATATAGATAACATGCCTCATGCAGGTAATACAGATTATCCACATATTGTAATTCAATTTTATAGGTACTATATACTAGTTTATATTATTGTATACATCATATTTATATTGTATTTTATATATCTCTTCTATACAGTAGATTATATGTATATATTAATGGTCCATAGATAGACAAGATAGATAGGTAGGTAGGTTTGATAGATAGATAGGTAGATAGACAGATAGATAGATAGATAGATAGATAGAGACAGATAGATAGATAGATAGATAGATAGATAGATAGATAGATAGATAGACAGACCTCTCCTATGAGGACAGGCTGAAAGAGTTGGGGCTGTTCAGTCGGGAGAAGAGAAGGCTCAGAGGTGACCTCATTGTGGCCTTCCAGTGTCTGAAGGGGGCCTACAAGAAGGCTGGGGAGTGACTTCTCAGAACACCAGGTAGAGATGGGGACTAGGGGGAATGGAATGAAGCTGGAGGTGGGGAGATTCAGGCTGGACGTGTGGAGGAAGTTCTTCACCATGAGAGTGGTGAAGCCCTGGAATGGGTTGTCCAGGGAGGTGGTTGAGGCCCCATCCCTGGAGGTGTTTAAGCCCAGGCTGGATGAGGCTATGGCCAGTGTGATCTAGTGTAGGGTGTCCCTGCCCATGGCAGGGGAGTTGGAACTAGATGATCCTTGTGCTCCCTTCCAACCCTGACTGATACTATGATACTAAACAGACAGATAAAGAGACAGACAGATAGATGGATGGATGGATAGATAGATAGATAAACAGACGGATAGATAGATAAAAAATCTATAATATCCCAGGAGGGACCATTATATTCTTTCAGCTCTTGCAGAGTGGGGTGGTGATGCCCCTAGAATATCAATAAACAAAACCAGTCTCTCTTTAGACTGAATTCAAGACCATTTTGCCATCACTTATAAAGCCCTTTATCCTCTACCTCCCCCCCCCAATATCAAACCACCAGGACTATGAAATCCTTCAGCATGATGTATTCCCCAACAGATGCTACCAACATTTCAGCGATGGAAAAGTGGATCACCTTGGCTCCTCTTCAGCTGGGCAGGACTGGGCTAACTTTGTTTAATGCCTTGTTCAGGCCTGAGGGTCTCTGGTGGTTTGAGGCAGCCTTGAAAACACTGACTGGTTTTTGCACCCAGCTGCCCTGCCACACACTTGCTCCTCAGCACTCACTTTGGCACACAGTAGAATGTCCAGGAAGTCCAAATGTCTCTTCTTCTGGATCTTTTCAAACTCCCGTTCATCTTTAAGGGACTCCTTTCGCTCTTGGATCACCTTGTCTGGGGAGGAAAGAGTTAGGGGTTCAGCAGGGACAGGAGATGATGAGCTGCACAATTGTCCTGTCAAAGCAAAGCTCATTCAAAGGGAGTGACCACTTCTCAGTTTATTACCAGACAATGACAGCTGGTTCTGCAGCCCAGACAGTTTGGCTTCTCCAGCACCATGGCAACAAATGCCACAGACATTGTCATCCTTTTCTGCAAACTTCTTTGTCCAGGACAAAGACTCCTCAGCCTGTTCTGCCAAATCCTCATGCATAAGTCATACCAGGAATGAATAGACTAGACTAGACTAGAATGAGCCAGGTTGGAAAAGACCTTTGAGATCATCAGTCCAACCTATCACCCAGCATCATCTAATCAGCTAAACCATGGCACCAAGCACCCCATCAAGTCTCTTCCTAAACACCTCCAGTGATGGTGACTCCACCACCTCCCTGGGCAGCACATTCCAATGGCCAATCACTCTCTCTATGAAGAATTTCTTCCTAACATCCACTCTAAACATCACCTGGAACAGCTTGAGACTGTGTCCTCTTGTTCTGGTGATGGTTGCCTGGGAGAAGAGACCAGTACCCACCTGGGTAGGACCTCCTTTCAGGTAGTTGTAGACAGCAAGGAGGTCTCCCCTGAGCCTCCTCTTCTCCAGGCTAAGCAACCCCAGCTCCCTCAGCCTCTCCTCACAGGGCTGTGCTCCAGCCCCCTCCCCAGCTTTGTTGCCCTTCTCTGGACACCTTCCAGCAACTCAACATCTTTCCTAAACTGAGGGGCCCAGAACTGGACACAGGACTCAAGGTGTGGCCTCACCAGTGCTGAGTACAGGAGCAGAATGATTTCCCTGCTCCTCATGTCCACCCTCTTCCTGATCCAGGCCAGGATGCCATTGGCTTTCTTGGCCACCTGGGCACACTGCAGGCTCATGTTCAGCCTACTATCAAGCAGTCCCCCCAGGTCCCTCTCTGCCTGGCCGCTCTCCAGCCACTCTGACCCCAGCCTGTCGCACTGCATGGGGTTGCTGTGGCCAACATGTAGAGCCCGACACTTAGATGTGTTAGATCTGTGTTGGTGTTGCATGCAGCACCCATCTCTTTTCTCACTGGTCTCTGGTCATTTGACAGCAGGGTTCCCAGAAGGGAACTTCTCTGTTAGTTCAGTTTAATTCTCCAGCAGCTGTGAGACCCTCTTGCTTCATGCCTAGAGTGGACCATTTGCTGCAAGCTGACACGTTCTGCTTGGAGCCTGGCTCCAAGCCTCCAGGTGGCATCACTGCTTTGGCAAGAGCTAACTCAGCTGCCTCTGGTCAACCATCACCCAACCTACTCAAGAGCTTTGGGGAAGGATTAAGGCAGGGAATACCTGTGTGCTCATGAGCAATCTGGCAGGCCTTCCTGAAGCGATATCCATGGGGGCTGAGCCAGTAGATGATGTCATTGTGGTATGGGAAGATGCGGAGCCGCTGCTCCACCATGTGGCAGAGGTCATAGACAGCCTGGATGTAGGAGTTTTTCCTGGGGAGTAGGGAATGGTGGAAGTTTGTAACTTTGGGAGTATCATGACAAGCAATTTGCCTGCTTCCCTTTGAAGCTGCAAACTCTCTGCCAGGGCTTTGGAGGAGCCAGCACTGACCTGTTGGTCTGGCAGTTGCTGTGATAACTAAAGGCGCATTTCATGATGATATCAAGAGTCATCAAGCTAACATGCTCAAAGAGCTCCACCGGTTTCCCCTCCGTAACCAGCTGCTCCCACTTGTCCTAGGGTGCAAAGGAAACAGAAATGAGAAGGCATGGAACAGTTTTCTCTGTGTCTGTGTTCACCTTCTGGTTAGTGAGTGCTCAGCTCAGAGAAATGGAAAAAAGGAAAGGACCTCTCAGTTGCTGTCAAAATCCTGGAGGAAGGGTATCAAGAGAGGGAGGACTAATACAAGATTTGCCTCAGACAACTGCTACTCAAATCCTGGCAGTGGTGAGCCCTGGTACAACCTATCCTGGGGCAAATGCACCCTACAAAAGCCCAGGATTGGTGTGGTGCAGGGGGAGGGGGCATGTTACCAAAGCATTTCTTAGGGTGCAGTGTGTTTCCTGCAAAGGAGCAGCTTCACTGACTGTGTTTGCTGTCTGTCTCTCACAAGCACGTATAGTTCTGTGCCTTTGGAGTCTAAGATGCAAGCCTCCATCTCATGATCTCTCTCCCACCATGCTTTTCCAGCATATAATACAGGAGCTCTTGTCCAGCCTTTTCCATAAGGGATGCCTAGAGAAGCTGTAGTGTCTCTCTTGCCCAAAAGACATATTGAATCCTTTGTCCCTTCACAGCTGTAAGGAAGCAGAGGGCTCAAAAGCTGAGAAAGGGAGGAGATGGAGGAACACAGTCACATCTGAACTCTCACAACAAGAAACAAGAAGAAATCAGGCTGGGAAACAAGGCTGATAGGGACAGACTTATGTCCTTAGCGTGTACAATGATTGCCACCTGCTGGCACGGGTGCCCATAATAGGCACTCTGTATTGCCTGCAAGGAATTGTAAGCTGCCAGGCACTGGTGTACAAGGCAAAAGCTCTCCTAGATCTCCAGCCCCAGCTCCAGGCTGCTTCCTGGGGTGGTGGGAAGGTGGACACCCAGGATCCACGTGAAGCTGCTGGAGAAATTGGACTGAAGCCGTCAGCCAGTCACTGCCCAGCCTGGATTTGTGCCTGGGATTGCCTCAACCCAGATGCAGGACCCTGCACTTGGTCTTGTTGAAGCTCATGAGCTTGGCTTGTGCCCACCTCTCCAGGCTTTCAAGGTCCCTCTGGATGGCATCCCTTCCCTCCAGCGTGTCCACTGCACCACACAGCTTGGTGTCATCAGCAAACTTGCTGAGGGTGCACTCAATGCCACTGTCCATGTCACCCACAAAGACATTGAACAAGACAGGTCCCAGGACTGATCCCTGAGGGACTCCACTTGTCACTGGCCTCCTCTGGGACATGGACCCGTTGACAGCCACTCTTTGGGTGCAGCCATCAAGCCAGTTATTTATCCATCTAGTGTTCCACCCATCAAGCCCATGTGTCTGATGGTATTGCAATCCAGTCAAGGGTCTGTTGACAGCAAATGATACCCTTTAATCTTAGGTCAGAGTATAGCTCTGCTCAAACCTATGTATTTCCAGGATTTATCCTGAACCTTTATTTCCTTCACTTCTTCTTCCAGAAGAAGCTGTAGATGGGACTGCTGTTATGCACAGTCTGGGGACAGCATAATCCTCAAATCTTAGCCACAGAGCCCAAAGCATTTTCAGAGACATAGTCCCTGTGGGGAGACTGTCTGAGGACAGGGATTTGTGGCGGCTCAAAAACCTCGACCACTAAGGCACAGCCTGCTCTTAAAATTACCAGGTTGTGAGTAAGGGCACTGCAGGAAAACCCTGGTCCAGGGTTTATCTACTAAGCAGACAGGATCAGGGAAAAGAAAACAGGACAGAGAAAGGAGCATCAGTCCTACCAGCATCACGTTAGCTGACTCTGCCATCAGGGCCACGTATGGCTTCAAGACGTCGTAATGAAACCCTGGAGTCAGGAGTTTCCGATGCTGGTGCCATTTTGGCCCATGTAAGATCAGCAACCCTCTCCCTGGGGAAACACAGGCAAGGCAAGTTTGCTCTGGGCACAAGCAGCCTCCTGCTTTCCCCTGCCTGCAGAGGTAGCCTCTGCCCGCAAGGAGCGTGATTAAATCTGCCGTCTTGAGAGTCTGTGAGAGAAAGTTTCCAGGTGCTGCTATCAGCTTCAGGGTTCCCAGGGCTGAGCAGAGCCCTGCTCATCAAAGTGACACAGCACTGCCTCCAGAAAGAAACAGCAACAATACTGGAGCCAAGAAGTTCAGCTCAGCAGACACAATTTTCACCAGTCCTCCACTGAATCTGAGCTTCTCCATCATCACCCTTTGCTATATACAGATGTGTAAGTGGCTCTCGTTTGTATGTGTGACTGTGTCTGAATCCTCTTTCCTTGAATCACAAAACTAGCATTATTTGGCACATTTTCCAAGAAACATAATCATTTCAGGAAGCTTTTAGCTCTAACTGCATCAAGGAACAAGCACAATGATGTTTATTTATAGCATGCTCTTGACTAACTTTAGAATCACTCTTGGTAGGCAAAGCCCTCCAAATACATACCAATCCATGGCACAAGGTGTTTGTAGCTCACATTATCCTTGGGATCTGTAAAAAATCATTCATAAAGAGAAAATTAAAAGGTAACTCTTTCATTAGCATCAAACCCCTAGTTTGCACTTGAAAGCTCCCTCTGGGCTCTCACTTTTGGTTGGGTAGGAAGCAGGACTGGTGGCATCCCTACAGATTCATCGATATTTCACAAGAAAGCAACATTGCTTGGCCCAGGTGCAAGCAACACATATAAAAGCAGATGCCCAGACTGCAATGAACTGGTAGTCCGAAGTCTGTGCTGTGGGACAAATGCCGTTTAGCCCCTTTCTGTCTGTGGGCACCGAACATGCACCTCAGCAGTAGGAGTCAGGGTCTGAACTGAGAAAAACAAACCTTCCAGCTGTTTTCTCCTTGCTGGGGTCAGGCACTGAGAAGATCACTTTTCATGTGATCTGCTTTGCCAGATTTGGAGGGTCCCCAGTCAGCCCCATAGCCCTGTGCCTGAAGCATGGCATGAAGGAGAGGGGTTTCTCCATGCCTTTAGATGATTTCTGCAAGTCAGTCTCTCTGTGAAACCCTGCCTTGCTGTGAAGTTTTAGGCTGGTGTGGCAAATCTGCAGGCTCCACAACTGAAGGGATCATCTCCTCACCTCCTCTGCCCAACACAGCCTTGGCATAGTCAGGATGGGTGACAACCAGGAAGGCTGAGAAATTCCCCAACCAGAAAGGGTGAGCGTTTTGGTACTTCTGTGCCCAGACCTCCACCTTGTCCAGCATCTCTTCCTCCTTGAGAAACTGTAGTTGGGGGATAATACAATACAATACAATACATTACAATACAATACAATACACCAGGTTGGAAGAGACCTTCAAGATCATCGCGTCCAACCCATGAACCAATCCAACCCAGCCAACAACTAGACCGTACAGCCAAGCACCTGATCAAGTCTTCTCCTGAACACCTCCAGTGAAGGTGACTCCACCACCTCCACGGGTAGCCGATTCCAATGGGCAATCACTCTCTCCGTGTAGAACTTCTTCCTAACATCCAGCCTAAACCTGCCCTGGCGCAGCCTGAGACTGTGTCCTCTTGTTCTGGTGCTGGCTGCCTGGGAGAAGAGGCCAACCTCTGCCTGGCTACAACCTCCCTTCAGGTAGTTGTAGAGAGCAATAAGGTCACCCCTCAGTCTCCTCTTCTCCAGGCTAAGCAACCCCAGCTCCCTCAGCTTTTCCTCATAGGGCTTGTGTTCCAAACCCCTCACCAGCTTTGTTGCCCTTCTCTGGACACGTGGATGAAGCAAAAAGAGAAAGAACACTTAGATTCAGAAGCAAAAATAAATCTTCTCCCAAAGTATTGTCTCAAAAAAGAGTAGACTAGAGTAGAAAGAATAGAATTAACCAGGTTGGAAGAGACCTTTGAGATCATCGAGTCCAACCATCCATCCAACACCATCGAATCAGCTAAACCATGGCACCAAGCACCCCATCAAGTCTCTTCCTAAACACCTCCAGTGATGGTGACTCCACCACCTCCCTGGGCATCCCATTCCAATAGCCAATAACTCTTTCCATGAAGAACTTCTTCCTAACATCCAGCCTAAACCTCCCATGGCACAGTTTGAGACTGTGCCCTCTTGTTCTGGTGATGGTTGCCTGGGAGAAGAGACGAACCACCACAAAACATCAGAGAAGCTCAGAGATCCCTCTGCATCACAGAACCAGGTGACTGGAAACAAGGTGCTGTCCCTCTGTGTTTGCAGAGCATGAGAAGCAGAGATGCTTGTTACTTTTAAACCTCATATGAAACAATTCTTCCTTATCAACTGACCTTAGCCATGGAGAACACCCTTAGAAACAGTGATCAAGCCTATCAGTACATGTATGTTGCCTAGTCTTTTTACATGGCCACCTCATAGGCATCTTAGGTTTGCCCCAGATGGCATCTGCATTTTGTGGCACGCAGGTTTGTTCTCACTTGCACATGGCTGAGCAATTAGCACCCTGCAGCCGCGAGAAAATGCAGCAGCACTTCACCGCAGCCAATGGCATTGCTGCTGTGTCTGCTCCACTGCAACCATGCCTCCTGACCAGAAAACCTGGGCTACATGGAGTGTACAGAGGAGGGGACACTGGTTAATATCATTACATTAAGACTTTGGTGATTTCCAGGAATTGAATTCAATAGGTGAGGAAGAGCTGCTGCTCCCAGCAAGGTTCCTCTCCAGTCCCTGGAAGCTGCCTGCTGAGGAGTAAAGTGAGCACCATTTCATATTAGCATCACTGGAGGGTTCACCCTTCTAAAGTAATCACTGTTTTATTGCCTGTATAGCCAGGTTTGTTATATATTACACAGGCAATAACTCTTAAAGCACAAGTGGAAAGGTCAGTGGAAAGATTCAAAGTCAGAGGCAGAGGAAAAATATCATGTAGGCAGAACTGGATAAGAATTCCATTTTCTTTGAACAGAAACTTCTCTGACAGAATATGCAGGAGGAAGGATTTTGGTGAGCTGGGGCTGGCATGGCTGTGGCTGCTTTGACATGAAGCTTGAAGTTCAACAACAACTGCAGAGATCAGCAACAAAGTCCAAGTCACCCCACTGAATGAATGAACTGAATGTTTGTGCAATCGCTTCGGTGCTCAGCTCAACCTTTTGTTTGGCTGCTGTTTCTCAGCCTGGGAGATGGCTTGAAGTTCAACAACAACTGCGGAGATCAGCAACAAAGTCCAAGTCACCCTAATTTTTTTGTCTATAGCCTTAGTTGCAGGAGGGAATATGAGAAGGAACAGGTCAGCAGCGGTAGTCAACAAGTGGCTTAGAGGTTGGTGCAGTCAGAAGAATTTTGGCTTTTTTGATCTTGAAAAACTTTCTACTGCACCAGGTCAGCTGGTAACAGATGGAGTATATCTGTCCCAGAGGAGGGGAAAGGTCACAGTACATGAGAATGGCCTGTCCCCCAAAGGTAAAAAGATTCTGGGAAGGGAATTAGTAAGTCTCATTGACAGGGCTTTAAACTAGCTTCGAAGGGGGAAGGGGCTGAAACCAGTCCCCCCAGACAGGAGTCTGAGGGTGGTAAGCTGGAGTCAGGGGCAAAACCAGCAGCCCAGCTGAAGTGCATGTACACTAATGCACGAAGTATGGGCAACAAACATGAGGAGCTGGAAGCCTTGTTGCAGCACGAAAGATACGATGTAGTTGCCATCACGGAGACATGGTGGGATGACTCGCATGACTGGAGCGCTGCAATTGACGGCTACAGGCTATTCAGGAGAGACAGGCAGGGAAGAAGGGGTGGAGGGGTGGCCCTGTACATCAGGGAGGCTCTTGATGCCATTGAGCTAGAGATCAGGGATGATCGGGTTGAGTGCGTGTGGGTAAGAATTAGAGGGAAGACCAGCAGGGCAGACATGCTGGTTGGAGTCTGTTATAGACCACCCAACCAGGAGGATGATCTTGATGAAGCATTCTATAGGCAGCTTAAGGCTGTCTCAAGATCGCCTAACCTTGTTCTCGTGGGACACTTCAACCTGCCTGATATCTGCTGGGATCACAACATAGCAGAGAGGAGGCAGTCTAGGAGGTTCTTAAGAGTGCATGGAGGACAGCTTCTTATCCCAGGTGCTGCGCGAGCCTACCAGGGGTAAGGCTATGCTGGACCTCCTCTTCACCAACAGGGAAGGGCTGGTGGGTGATGTGGTGGTCGGAGGGTGTTTAGGCACCAGTGACCACAGGATAATTGAGTTTTCAGTATTCAGCCAAGCCAAGAGGGGGAGCAAGAAGACCTCCACTCTGGACTTCCGGAGGGCGGACTTCAGGCTACTCAAGGAACTAACTCAGAAGGTTCCTTGGCAAACAGCCCTTAAAAACAAAGGGGTTCAGGAGAGCTGGACCTACTTCAAGAATGAACTCTTGAAGGCGCAGGAACAGGCTGTGCCGGTGTGCCGGAAGATGAGCCGCCAGGGCAGACGGCCAGCCTGGTTGGGTAATGAACTTCTAAAGGAACTAAGGGAAAAAAAGAGGGTGTATTATCTTTGGAAAAAAGGGGAGGCAACCCATGGAATGTTTAGGGATGTTGCTAGGTCTTGTAGGAAGAAAATTAGGGAGGCAAAAGCACATTTGGAGCTCAGACTGGCCTCTGCTGTGAAAGACAACAAAAAGTCCTTCTATAAATATATTAATAGCAAGAGGAAGGGCAAGGAGAAGCTCCACTCCTTGGTGGGCATGGAGGGGAATATTGTAACAAAGGATGAGGAAAAGGCAGAGGTGCTTAACACCTTCTTTACCTCAATTTTTACTAGCAGGACAGAACGGCTTCCAGACAGCTGGCCTGCAGAGCTGGCAGAAGGAGCCAGGGAGCAGCATAGTTTTCCCCTGTTCCAGGATGGGATAGTTAGAGATCTTCTCAGCCGCTTGGACCCCCACAAGTCCATGGGACCGGATGGGATCCATCCTAGGGTGCTGAGGGAGCTGGCGGATGAGCTGTCCAGGCCGCTCTCCATCATTTTTCAGCAGTCCTGGCTCACTGGAGAGGTCCCAGAAGACTGGAAGCTGGCCAACGTGGTGCCCATCCACAAGAAGGGCCAGTTGGAAGAGCCAGGGAATTATAGGCCTGTCAGCCTGACCTCAGTGCCAGGCAAGATTATGGAACGGCTCATCTCGAGTGCGATCACACAGCACTTACAGGATGGCCAGGGGCTCAGGCCTAGCCAGCATGGATTTAGGAGGGGCAGGTCCTGTCTGACCAACCTGATCTCCTTCTATGATCAGGTGACCCGCCTGGTGGACGTGGGGAGGCCTGTGGATGTGGTCTACCTGGACCTCAGCAAGGCCTTTGACACCGTCCCCCACAGCAAACTCCTGGCCAAGCTGGCAGCCCGTGGCTTGGACAGGAGCACACTGCGTTGGGTTAGGAACTGGCTGGAGGGCCGAGCCCAGAGAGTGGTGGTGAATGGTGCCACATCCAGCTGGCGGCCTGTCACTAGTGGTGTGCCCCAAGGATCAGTGCTGGGCCCCATGCTTTTCAACATCTTTATTGATGATCTGGATGAGGGCATTGAGTCCATCATCAGTAAATTTGCAGATGACACCAAGCTGGGGGCAGGAGTTGATCTGCTGGAGGGCAGAGAGGCTTTGCAGAGGGACCTCGACAGGCTGGACAGATGGGCAGAGTCCAATGGCATGAGATTTAACACATCCAAGTGCCGGGTTCTGCACATTGGCCATAACAACCCCAGGCAGCGCTACAGGCTGGGGTCAGAGTGGCTGGAGAGCGACCAGGCAGAGAGGGACCTGGGGGTGCTGGTTGATGGGAAGCTGAACATGAGCCAGCAGTGTGCCCAGGCAGCCAAGAGGGCCAACCGCATCCTGGCCTGCATTAGGAATAGTATGGCCAGCAGGAGCAGGGAGGTCATTGTGCCCCTGTACTCTGCTTTGGTTAGGCCACACCTTGAGTACTGTGTCCAGTTCTGGGCCCCTCAGTTTAAGAAGGACATCGAGACACTTGAACGTGTCCAGAGAAGGGCAACAAGGCTGGTGAGAGGCCTTGAGCACAAGCCCTATGAGGAGAGGCTGAGGGAGCTGGGGCTGTTTAGCCTGGAGAAGAGGAGGCTCAGGGGAGACCTCATTGCTCTCTACAACTACCTGAAGGGTGGTTGTAGCCAGGAAGGGGTTGGCCTCTTCTCCCTAGCAACCAGCACCAGAACAAGGGGACACAGTCTCAAGCTGCACCAGGGGAAGTTTAGGCTCGAGGTGAGGAGAAAGTTCTTCACCGAGAGAGTGATTCGTCATTGGAATGGGCTGCCCGGGGAGGTGGTTGAGTCTCCGTCCCTGGAGGCGTTCAGGAGGGGACTGGATGTGGCACTTGGTGCCATGGTCTAGTTGTGAGGTTATGGTTACAGGCTGGACTCGATGATCTTCAAGGTCTCTTCCAACCTTGGTAATTCTATTCTATTCTAATGAATGAATCAACTGAATGTTTGCTCAATCACTTTGGTGCTCAGCTCAACCTTTTGTTTGGCTGCTGTTTCTCAGCCTGGGAGATGGCTCGTACTCAAATTGTCACCCGTGTCAGGCTTGTCTTGGAGAGGATGCCCAGGAGCCATAGGGTGTCTGCCAGGGTCTTTTCAGGCTGTGTATGGGCACAGCTGGGCTCTGTGCCACAGGGCTGACCCTCCCTTCCCCGTGAGCCAGAGGGGTACGTGCGGCATGCCCTGTGTGGCATTGAACCACAGTCAGTTAACATTTACAATAGAAAGTGATCTTTGAACTCCTCTTGCTCAAGTTTAAGGATTGGATTTATCACAGAGAAGTATTGATTTCTCTGGTTGTAGGAATCATGTCTTGGGGTGAAAGGAGGCAGTCCTCTGCAGCAGCCACCTCTTTGACAATGCCAGCAAAAGTGTGGCTTAGCATAGTGCCTTTAGCAAGACTCAAACATGTGGAAGATAGATCTGCTTGTGCTCCCTCCCATGATGAAACCACAGAAAACATAAATGGAAGTAATTGGGAGATGCTGAGCAAGCCTTGCTGGCAGAAGTCCCAACACTAGAAGCCTTTGCATCCAACCTTGCTTTCGGAGTGCCTTGTCTTGTGCTATCAAGGCCCAGCCCTGCACTGGGATGGGTTTAACTGAAATGAGAGGTTACCCACAAGGTGAGTAACCTCTACCTGTTGTGCTGAGCACTCCTGGGGCACAGTCTGTAAAGTTCTGTGGGCTGGGGAGGAACAGGAACAGAACACTTCTTAACCAAGGCTCCATCTACCAGCCTCTGCCTGAAAACCATAGAATCATAGAATTGTCAGGGTTGGAAGGAACCTCAAGGATTATCTAGTTCCATCACTTCTACTTCTTCCTCCCTTGGGGGCTTGAAAGAAAAGTATAACCCCAGCTTGGGTCTAAGGAAGAAAGGAAATGGTGGGATCTCACCATGAAATGCAAGTTTTGAAATGTATCCAATACTAAAAGCATCTGGGTAGGGGAGCTTAAAGGTGCTTTTGAAGACTACACAATAATAGCAAATGAAATAGAAGACAGAGGGGCTGAAATCTGAGTACCAAGCTGTGCCATGCCATCAGAACCAGGCTAGCTCCCCTCCACCAGCAGCTATAGGGTATATGAAGGCAAAGCAGGGGACTGATATCCTCCCGTGTCTGCAGGGCAGGGACCCTGCTGTCCTCTACTTCCCACTGACTGTGACCGTGGGAAGTCAGTTTGACCAGCTCATGGTTTTAACTAAGTCATGGTGCTGCAGTGAGACTGAACAGCTCTACACAACTTCTCTTGATATCCTAATGCAATACTACAAAGTGATTTGGATGAGCAAAGATTAATACCTGAGAATGTTTCAACAGAAAGTGACACCTTCCAAAAGCATGGCAAATACATTTGAGATATTAAACTGACCTGAATCAAAACTGAGAATCTCTTAAAATCAGCAGAAGAGGAAATGTCAGTGGTGTCCCTGAACACAGCTCTTGTGTCCTCTTGGGAGGTTCAAGTAAACTCTGTATTCAGCGTGTGCTCAGAGCACTGCCAGTTTCCTCACCGGCTCAATGAACTGCTGGGCTCCAAGGTATTCAGTCAATGATTCAATTGGCAAAACAGGAATTGCTCCCCAAAAAAATTACTGTTTGAGGTAAAAGTCAAGTTGTGGACAACCTAGCCGTGATGGGAGCTAGCGGTTGGCACAAACCGTTACAATGCCATTCCAGGCTAAATCGTCACAGCTGACAAACAGGAAAACATACTTTATTTCGTTACAGTTTTAAAGTCTAATTGGCAGCACAACAAAGCCCTGAACTGGCCCACATTCATGCTTATGCTGCCAAAGGACACCTGTCCCATCCACTGCAGCAGAACTGGGGCTGCCACAGTACAGAGACAAGGCATAGGAGGTCCCCTCCTGACTTCCCAGCTACTTTTCCGAGTACTAGTTATTTAGTGCATCACAGATTTGGCATCAGCAGAGCCCAGGACAGGTCAGGGTGATGTGAAGTAAACTTGAGCATGCACAAAAACGCCTTTCACATCAGGTAGCTCAGTTACTCCTCATGAAGCTGCTGCTGCAAATCCATTTGCAAAGGCAGGCACACCAATCTGTGTGGGCATAAGGAGACCTTGGGCAACAATTATCCATGCCACAAGTGCCTAGAACAAGCTTGCTTATGTACATATATTCAGGTAGCTGTGGCTTTAATGCTACCTTAACAAGATCCATGCTGCCTGTGCCAGATGGTATACCTGGCATGTGGTTTATGTCTTAAACATGACACAAAATGATCAGTGTCCTGTCTTGCTTGCCTGGCCATGAACTGGTGCAAGCTGGGGAGGGACCCTAGGACGATCTTGCCCACTCAAAGTTACAGTATCGCTTTCTGGCGAGTCTGCTACCACCTCCTCCCACCCTGCATTCTGCAGCATCCTGTATGTGCTCTTCTCTAGGCATCACAAGAACCATAGCATGCTTTGGGTTGGAAGGGACCTTTAAAGGTCATCTAGTCCAATTGCCTTGTAGGGAGTAGGGCTCTCTTCCACCAGATCCGGTTGCTCAGAGCTCTGTCCAACCTGATCCTGAATGTTTTCGGGGATGAAAACCACCTCTCTGGGCATTCTGTTGCAGGGTTTCACAACCCTCCTTGTAAAAAATGCCTTCCTTATATCAAGACTGAATCTCCCCCCTCTTAGTTCAAAACCATCACCCCTTGTCCTGTTGCAACAGGCCCCCTTTAAGTACTGAAAAGCTGCAATAAGGTTTCCTCAGGGCTTTCTCCAGGCTAATCAGCCCCAACGCTCACTTCAGAATAGAGGTGTTCCAACCCTCTGATCACTTTTGTGGCCCTCCTCTGGACCCACTCCAGCAGGTGCGTGTCCTTCTGGTGCTGTGGAAGAAGTCTGCACGGCTGAGGAATAATGATGGCCACCTTTCCTTGGAGACCAGGAGAAGCAATTCTTCTGGACCACAGGGACAACTCCCATCAGCATCTTTCCATCAAGGCAGGGCAATTGCTTCCCTCAGTCCCTCCTTCCCCCCCCGGCCGGACAGAGCCGGCTCTTGCCCTACCTCGTGGACGTGGCCGAAGAGCCAGTGTGTCGGGTAGCCGGGGAAATCGGCCAGCGCCCGGAGCAGCTCCCGCCGCCGGTGGAAGAGCTGGATGGCCTTCAGCAGCACGCAAGTCAGGCAAAAGACGGCCGCCAAGTGCAGCACCCGGGAAACATCCACGCCCAGCCACAAGAGCTTCATCTCGACCAGAAGTGAAGCAGCGACTGGCGGCTGACGGCGGGTTCAGGCGAGGCCGGTGTCCCCGCCCGGGCGGGCACCGGCCCCGCTCAGCCAATGCAGGGCGGAGAGGCGGGTTGAGAGTCCGAGGGGCTGCCAAATCACGGCAGCGCTTGTTGGGAGGGGAGCATCCCGCGGCGCCTCAGGAACTGCACCGCCAAACGCGCTCGAAGCTGGTGCCTGCCCGTCTTCCCCGCACCGGCTTCCCTCGCACCGGAGGCCGCAGGCGCCGTCGGGGACGTGGCCGGGGAGGGGAGAGAAGAGCCGTGAGCACGGCCCCACGGCCGTTATAGCGGCACCCCCAGGTGCCAGCCCCGCGATCCCCTGCCTGCGCCGAACGGCCTTGGCACGGAGGGAGGGGTGCGCACATACCCCGCGGCCCGCTGCCAGCGGGGACAGCGGCAAAGGCTGAGCGTGATCGGGGCTTTTAGCCAAGGAAAAATAAAAGAGTTTGTGTGAGCGAGGGTATGCAATGACCACCCTGGCGTCCGTGGGAAGCTGGCATTTGGGAATATTGCTCCTTTACACGCAGCACTTTAGGCTTTCAGGGCACACAAGGCGGAAGGAGAGAACAGGAATACCCTGGGCTTTTTCACCCTGGGGTCTTTCATGACATACTGCTGCCTCTCAAGGCTTCGCCGCCTTCTCCATCCATTGGCATGCCGGCTGGCAGCTCCCTTCGTCCTTCCCGTCCCGCTGCCGGCTTCCGGAGCGACCTGTCATTTTACACGGCATCTTAAAAACGGCCGGGACAACGTCTCCTCCGCAGAGAGGGCAATGAGTCCGTCACCGGGCTGGCCGTGTGGTGCCCCGCAAACCCTGAGGCTGGGTAACGCGGCAGCTCTGCGGCAGGCAGAGGGCGGGCAACTGCCGGGCGACATCTCTTCCTTGCCACCGTTATCTCTGGGAGCAACGGCTCTCACTGAGCCTGCTTCTCAAGAGAGGACAGAGGGTACCTGGAGTGTCAGGCACCACTAACAGGCCAGGTCCCTCGCCTTGGTAGCCGCTTCTGTCTGCCGCCTTCACCACTCGTCTCACCCGCCGCTAAGCAGGACTCGAACCCGTGTCATTCCGGGTGTTCACAGACCTCCGTGGAGGGCGCACCTGGGCCTTTAAACCCCGAGCGGGGCGGCCCGGCACTGCCCAATGGGAGCGTGTCTTGCTGGCAGGTGGCGGGGGTGTGCCGCCGCGGGGCCGGGAGCAGCCATGGCGCGGGCGGGGCGTGTGGTGGGAGCGGGGCCGGGCGTGCCGCCGCGGGGCCGGCCGGATAGCAGCGGCCGCGGCCCCGCGGAGCGCCTGTAGCCGCGGCCGGGCCGCAGGCTGGCAAGCCTGGGCGCGCTGGCGGCGGCAGAGGAAGAGGAGGGAGGCGGGAGCCAGCCGCCGGCCGTGCCGCCGGCCCACAAGAGGATGAAGAAGCGGAAGGAGCTGAACGCCCTTATTGGCTTGGCCGCCGACGGCCGCAGGAAGAAGCCCGCCAAGAAGGGCTCCGGCCACCGGCTGCTGCGCACCGAGCCGCCCGCCTCTGACTCCGAGTCCAGCTCGGAGGAAGACGAGTTCGCTGGGGCGCGGACTCGCTGCGGCAAGTGAGTTCCCTGTGACTGCCGCCGAGTCCCCTGCCTGGTCCTACCCGCTTTGGGCTCTGGCTTCGGGCCGCCGCGGGAGCCCGTCGCCTCAGCGTCAGTCTCGGGAACGGAGCTGGAGGCGGCTACGTTGTCTGGAGCGGGTCAGCTTGGCGGTAGTGGGGCGGTGGGAACTGCCAGGAAAGAGCTGGAGCTGCGCTATGCCTGGTCCAACAGGTCTCCTGGCTGGCGGCAGAAGTAGATCTGAGCCATCCTGTGGCGTTTTACTTCTTGGTTTGTCTGCTACACCTGCCGAAAGTGAAGTCCTTGGAGCAGCTGGAGGGCAGCTGCCTGTCTCTGTGTGTGTTCAGCACGGGACAGTCCTGTATCAGCGAGCTGACCCAGTACTGGCTTTCTTGTGGACGTGATGTGCTTTTGGTAGTAAATAAACTTTTAAGTAACAGAATTATTAACGTGTCTCTGAGAAGTACTGAAAGTAGGCATGCAGCAGGAAAACAGAGACTTGTGCAGTCTAGGATAAAGTATTTGTCCTAATGTTATGATAATGCCCTTTCTTGAAGCCTGCTTTCTGAGCTAGCCAGCAGATGTTCCTAACAAGTTTATGTGAGCAGAGCAGGAAATGTCAGTAAGCAAAACCTGACAGCTGCCCTTAAGTATGCTAGATGTGCCTCCTGAGGATAAACTGATCAGAGAGTAACAGCTCCGAGCTCGATGTCTTGCCATGTTTATTCCTGGCCAAGGTTTTTGCTAGCTCTTGTCAGCCACAGCATGTGCTGTGCCTTCAGTGTCCCTCACGTTGATAGAACAGTGTTTAAAATCGGACTTCTCTAGGTGCTGTTAAATGTTCACAAGCTGCTATTTTGTGTGTGTTTGTTTTACCCAGGGGAGATTATCTCCGATGCTGCAAATTCTGTTACCCCTTATGTGCATTTGTCATTCTGGCTGCCTGTGTGGTGGCCTGTGTTGGCTTAGTCTGGATGCAGGTGGCTCTCAAGGAGGATCTCGATGTAATAAAGGAAAAGTTTCGAACTAGTAAGTATAAATGTAACTGCACTGTTTCATATTTGCTTTGGGCAAGGTGAAGAGCTTTAATTGCCTGTTTGTTCAAGGTCTGAAAGCACTGAGTAGACAAACTGCTCCTGAAATGAGGACTCCTCTGAGCTAAAAACTCTTGGAAGCTGGGTGAATCTGAGGCAAATGTTCCATATTCTTGTGTTCTCTGTCTGTTCTGAGGTGCAGGGGCACAGGACTAGGTGTGTCTGTGGTTGCTTGTACATACATTTAGAAAGCTGCTGACTTGGGAGTGCTCTGTTCTGAAGAAGGCCCCTATTTAGAATGAAAAAGTGATGATCAGCCCTGTAAAGACAGTCTAGGGGATATTGATGCATCCCTTTGTGGTGGTTTGGGCTGGGTGCCCTCTGCTGCATGGCACACTTCCTGTGTCCAGGAGTCCAGCCCAGTGGGTGGACACAGGAAAACCGTGTATCTCCTACCACAATCCCCTGCACCGCTATAAGACCTTGCGTGGGGTCCGCCTCTTTCTCTTTCTTCCCTCGCCGCCGCCCGGTAACTGGGGGAGACGTCTCCCGGCCTTGGGCCTGGCTAGGCCCAAGGCCAGGGGGATGGGCGGTCTCAGGCCTGGCCAGCTGAGACTAGCCTAGCAGTGGGGGGGGGGAAGAACGAGCCCTGGGGTCTTGGGCCCACCCTCAGGTGGGGATGGGGTTCATCCGGGTGTGTGTTGGGGTTATTTCTGTCACTGTTTCTGGTTTCTTTTGTGCACCTTCACTTCTTCTATTTAAACTTTTCCATCACTTTTGCAATCCGTTTGTTGGAGTCGTCATTTTGCCCGTGGTGGGGAGGGTGGCTATCTCAACCCACTACACCCTTAAATAAAATGAATGGAAAACAGTATTCTTGTCTTGAGCTCTTTCAAAGACCTCTAGTACTTGCCACAGTGTTATTGCAGTGTTGTTGCTTCAGTATTATGGCTTCATATCCTCTCAATGTTTATCTTACTTGTATTGACTTGTTCAGCTTCTATGCTGTGTTGCATATGGTGTGGAATTACATCATATTTAATACTTGGAGGTAGGGAGTATGTGAAGCATTTTGCTTGTAGGTCTCAGGTTTCCTCCCTGTCCATGTAACATTTCAGTATTAAAACTTCTGTAGTGCAGAGATGTAATAGATGGTGAGGTTATGCTCTCAGTTCTCTGTACCTCATCTCTGGACACAAGGTATGGTTTGGTCTCTTATTTCAGTACTGTTCAAAGTCTTACATATTGAAAAAGGCAAGAGTAAGCTGAGGAGCTGTGTGAGTGGAGCTTAAGCATTCAGGTAGTCTTGAGTTGCTTCAAGAAAGCTAGATAGTTATGTCTTGCCTGAAAAGCACAGCTGTTGACTGTTGGGTTTGTCCCATAGCTTTGGTCCTTGTCTTAGAATTTCTGTGCCTAAGACATGGAGATGACCTTAAAAATAAGGCTAGTGAAATCAGCTCAAAAATCAGGAGAATTTTAGGTCTGGAGGTAAGCAGAGGGTTTCATTTGCTTGTGGTAGAAGAGATACTGAGGAAATGTGTGCAGGTATTCTTTGCTGTTGGTATTCAGGTATGTAAGTTCTGTGAGGTGGTGAGTTGTCTGCCAAGGTAGAATCTGCTGGCTGGCTGGGAGTCAGAGAAAGTGTTGCTGTCAGATGTGCTTTTATTTTAAGTGATACTGAACTCTGAAAGTTAGCTGTAGCTGCTGTGTCCACTGGTAACAGAGGATAGCTTCAGTTGCAGGTGCTGCTTTGTGGCTGTGAGCACATGGAACAGCTCTGCAGTCGCTGTTTCTGTGCTGTGGTCGACTGGTGCTCTTCATGGACTGGTCTGCTTTAAGTATGCACTGACAGTAAAAGCTTTGCATGATGACAACAGTTGCTGGTGCAGTTGCTGGTGCAGTTCAGTTTCAGTTTAGTTCAGTTTCATCATTCCTGTTCAACACAGACCTCTTTGTTAAAGCAGTTGTTCTGTTTCAGCTTACCAGCTGGGTTTTACAGATGTGCTTGTTTCCTGCTGAATGGTTATGGTAGAAAAGTGATACTTCATCTAGTGATAAGAGAGTCTCAGATTTTCTTGCCACTGTAATAGCATGCCTAGAAGCTGCATGGGAGCCTCATAATGAGGCACAGCATGAAGAACAAGTCAAAAGCAGACAGTAAGAATAACCTGGTTCTGCAAGGTAACGTTGTGCTTTGGCAAGATATGTGGATGAACGGAGAATAAAAGGCATGGGATCAGTCTGTCCTTCAGCAAGTACCTCCTGATTCTTCATCCAGATTTTTCTTTTTCCATATGAGAACAGATTCCTGTGGTGCTATTTGTTGATGTTCTGCCATGCTTTGAACAAATGGAGTATGGTTATCAGTGCTTTTTGCAAATGAAGATGTCTTTTGAGCTGAATGTTTGGATAAGGGGAAGTCATTGTGGTGTTTTCCTTCAATTGTTAGCAGTGATAAGAGTGCATACAGTACTGCACTTTCCTAGCACTGTTAAAAACTAACTGGAGTTTCACTGTATGCAATGGGAGTGGCAGAACAGAAGATAATTTACCTACAAGACTCTCTGGAACATGAGATTCAGTGTAAACTGTTTGTGTCAAGCGCACCACTAACTGTGTTGGCTAAAATACACCTTTCAGGCTCTTTCTTAACCAAAAGCCATGCTTGAGGCTTGGGTGATCAATGCAGATTACTCTGTACCAAGCAATGAGTTCTAGGACTTGCTTCAAGAAAAGTGAAGTGGGTTTTGAAGATGCAAGGGCAGTCCAGTCGTGTTCATTTGGGCATTCACCCCAAGAGCATGAAGCACTCCTGAAGGCTTCCCCATCTGACCAGATGCGTCACACATGGGAATTTGCTCTGGGAGCTGCCAGCTGCATACCACAGAGGTCCCACTGCTCTTGGCAGTCTGGCCTGAACTATGGCAGTTTGTTGTGGAGCATTCTAGTTACAGGGTGGAGGTGCAGGTTTTGGAGAGCTGTCATCTCCAAACCTCTGCTTGTTTCATAGGCCTAGGGATTTGGGATTGCCTAATGGTGCTTGCAGCTAAACAGCTTAGTCACTGCAGACTTGGTAGAGCTGCATTTCTGAGGCTGACTGGTGTTGGTTTAAGCTGCACATTTCCTCTCCCTGTAGTATTAATGGCAGTAATAACTGACTTGATTTCAAAGGACCTTGTTTACTGATTTGTTTACCAACAGATGTGTGTAATCTGTTTTCAGCTGTCTTTCTGTCACATGGAGCAACTGTTATCACGTTAATCTCATGGGAATTTACTTCATTGTCAGGCTTGAAAAGGGCACTGAGGTTCATTTCAGGTGCTTCCTTTGCCTTGGTGCTGTTGGTAGCTCTTACTCCCAGTCTCATTACTCTTTCATGTGCCTCTGTGGAAGTAATGCAAAATAACCTCACTAAATAACGATCTGCTGAGGCTTCCCAGAATAACAGTACTATTACAAAGTGTTACATTTAGTATGGTCCCTCTGGGTTCTCTCTGCAGATGTTAGTACTCTTAAACCACAAAAAGAGCTGTCATTTGGAGCAAACATTTAATCCTGAATTGGCAATAAACCCATATGTTGAACTCTTATTGCCTTCTTTCACTACTGGAGAAGCTGCTGCTTGCAATTTGTTTGCTGCTTTTCAATGTCGTCTACCTGGAGTTTTGTTGGGTTTTTGTGGGGTGTGTTTTGTTTTGTTTGCTTTGTTTGTGATTTGTTTGTTTGCCTTGTGCTTTGGTTTTGGTTTTAAAACCAAATTCAATTATCATTTCATTTCTTCAGTGGAATCCAATCAAAAGACATCATTCCAAGAAATACCTAAGCTGAATGAAGATTTGGTGCAGAAGCAAAAGCAGCTAGAACAAATTGAGACTGGAGAACTGGGGCTAAGTAAAATATGGACAAATATCACAGAGATCAATAAACAGGTGAGAAAGATCAGTGCTTGGTTTTGAAAAGCAGAAAATGATTCCATTCAGATTTGTTTGTGCAAAAAAATTACCTTCAAGTGCAGCATTGAGCTTTCAGCTGGGGACTTCAGTGACCACAGGCTGAACCTTGAGAAATGAAAGTTAAAATAGAGTGTAAGCAAAGAAAAAAAAAAAGAAGGTTTGAGCATCTCCAGTTGGGCTGGAGACTGATTGCAAAGAGGAGAAAGTATGCAGCTGGTGGAAAGACTTAATGCAGAACTTGGAAGAACCTGAGAACTGTTCAGTTCTTAATATTCCTATCAAAGAATCCTGATGTTTCTGATTTGACATTTCAGACTCCTGAGAGCATTTGAAAATGTTTCTTAGGTGTGGAAGAGAGTCACCTGAATCAGTACAAGTTGATGTAGCTACAAGTGAAGTACTGGTATCTTGTGAATATAAAACCTGCTAATACACACTTGGAATCTGAGCTGGTGTAAATCTTAGCCCTGTTTACGTGGCTAAAACTAAGCCACTTAACAGAAAGCTCATTCCTCAGCTGCTGCATTAACTCATGCTTCAAACAGAGCTTCCAGCAAGGTTCTTACTGACATTCTTGCCTTGGAGGGTAAAAATGTTCAGGGCTGCTCACAGGCAGTGATATCAAGAGGTGTATGTGGGGAGTCTTCCTTGACACTGGTACTTCGGGTTCCATTTTTAAGAGTACTGAATTGCATGCTCATGTTGTTTTTTCCTTCAGTCCAACACAGTGGTCAAGTGCTTGATGTGGCACATAAATATGTTTGAAAATTTGGCCTGTCTTTGGCATCTGACAGTATGCATTATCCACAGATACTTAGGTGCTTGTTTTAAATTGCTATCATCTCCATCTTGGTGCTAAAGATACTTGCACGTGGTTATTGCAGACCCTCAAGTTACTGCAGGGTATGGTTAGAGTCTGAGACAGCTCTTCTGGTGATCAAAATTTAGTTACTGGTGTTTTTCCATGTATTGTTGGGATAGGCTTCTGGCAATTATTTCAGCCAGTGTTCACAGCTGTGGAAGTAAAGATTGCACACCAGCTGATCAGTGTTGTCCTAATGTAAAATCAGTACCTTGCCTATTTCCTCAGCTTGCAAAACAACGTTATTTTTTTCTCTTAACCAGATGAAAGTGAATTTTATCCTCTCTACCTTTTGTAGTCAAATGTGAGAATAAATGAATTTTCTTCATTTTGACTACTGATGGCTATAAACTGATCTTAAAGGGATAGTGTTAGTCGTTAGTGACTAGCATGTAATTGTTTGTATGTTTGTTTTGGGTATTTTGACAATATCTTAGCTGGAATGAATAGGTAATCCTGAAGACCCTCTGAGTTCCTTGCTGTCTGGGTCAAACAGTTGACAGACCTTGAGTGTGGTGGGTTGGAAATCCCCCCACCCCCCAACATTAACTTTGCCAGGCCAACTCAGCTGGAAGCAAATGAAAGCTGCATTTACAAGCAAAACTACAATCTACACTGGAATGCAATGAATGTGTACCAAATACACAGGATTTACAATATTTACAGGTATTTACAGTTAACAAACAGCACAAGAACCTCCCCTGGCCAAAGACCAGGGGAAGCTAATAGCTTCTCCCTCTGCCTACTCCCCCCTTTACCCCCTTGTACACCAAAGGGACAAGAGAAAGGAGCAGAGAGAGCTTTTGTTAGCCTTAGCCAAAGCAATGCAGCCAAGGTCAAGCAGAAGCAAGTTAATCTCTCCCAGAGCAAAGAAGTGAAGAGAGAGAGAGTGTTTTGTACAACCTGTTTAAGTCCTTTATCTGTTCCAGTGGGATTGTTGAGAACTATCATTATTATTCTGTTTACACCCAACAGTGATCTATTTACATTTTACTACTTTCTGGTCAAGATCTGTGAAAAGTTTTAAAGGCACAGCCTAAAACCATCACCCTGGGCTAACCTGCTCTTTCTAGATTGTCACTGTTTCACTTCAGTAGCAGGAGGTTTGGGTGAGAGGTGCAACTTCTTTGCCCGTCGCTCACCTGGAGATGTTGCATGGCCTTGCTGGGTTTTACCAGGCAAGTTTGATTGCTAAATACAGAAGGGGATGACTGTTTTCTTCCATGCAAGTGCTGCTTACACAATTTTTTTGGAAGTCTTTCTTGGGTAACAGCCTCTCTCTCCAAGTGTATGACTGTGAGATGGGCAGAGGCTACCTTCTTGAAAAGAAGGGGCTTCTGTTGCTTTCATTCAGTTAAATAATAATTAAACCCTTGCTTCTCTTGCAAGAGGCCAGGTATTTTTAATGCAGCCTAGCTGGACTTGTAACCCAGAGAGAGGTGTGTTTCCTTTCTGTGTACCTGTATAATTTTTGTCTTGCCTTATGGGGTTTTTTGGTTGTTGTTAGAAGTTCAGTCATTGGTGTTGGAGGTGGCCAGAATTGGGATTATGTTGACTAATTGTAAATACTCTTCTTTGGTTTTAGATATTGCTGTTGACCTCAACAGTAAATCATCTCAAAAACAACATAAAGTCTGCTTCTGATCTGATTTCTCTTCCTCTTACAGTAGAGAAGCTTCAGAAGGCAAGTACTGTAAATGTGGCTATTGTTAAATGTGTTCTGTGCTGCAGCTGGGCTCTTGGAGACAGCAGGTGGCAACAGGAGTTACCTGAATTACATGTGAGGAGTAGTTGCTTCTCTTGCTCTTAAATTGGACTTCATATACTTGGTGTTGTATGATCCTATGACAGTGTATGGGAGCTGAAAGATTTGAAGGTCTTGTTTTGTCCCTTCCTGGAGATGCCTTTCTATTATGTTGGCACTTCTTTACCTCGGATCTGACCTTTCTGGTTAGTTTCCTTCAGACTGCTAATCTTAATCTCATTTAAGACACTTGCAAGGAGTCCTGCCTATAGTTATACAACTTGTGCTTGCAAATAGGTGGTTTGTTTAGCTTTTGCAATTGGAAAAGAAATTGGCTTGCTCTCTGGAAAACTTCCTCACCTTGAGCAGGGTATCATTCTGCATCTCCACTTACATTCTTGAGACCGGTAGGAGTCTAACTTGGGACCAGTGGGCCCAAAAGCATTAGCATGGGAGCTTTCTTGGTGATCATTACATGCATGGAAAAATCTGAATTGAACTGGGATGGGTTTCTGACAGTCCCTTGACAGATGAGCTCTCCTGGGTTGCAGAAACTTCTGAAGTGACTTGTGTTAATAAAGTGTCTTATTATTTGCTTTGGCTGAGCAGTCTTTACTAAAGAGCTGTCTTGTTTACTTGGCTAAGAAGAATGGCTTGTTGAAACTTCCTGTGTCTTCCCCAGCAGTTCTGTTTATTTAGCAAGGAGCACTCATATCAGGCTCACACTGCATGTCAGCCCAGTCTTTGTGGCTTTTCTGGGTTTCCACTTCTCATTTGCTACCCTACCAAATGAAGATACAATCACCAGGCTAGTCATATGCAAAGCAATTAGTGTGGTTTGGCTGATCAGGATGCTTGGATTTCTTTTTCTGGGAGGAGTGCAAAGCTATTTGTAATTGACTGCTATTAGCATGCTGGATTTTTACTGCGTCATAGCAGAAGTAAGTCTTAAGGCAATACCTAGTCTGGAACCTGCACCTGCTTTCTTTATGTGTATATTTAAAATACAGGAAAATCTTGTCACCTTGCTGCCTTTGGTCTGTTAAGACAAGAAGTGTTAGGGCCAACAGATTTCAGCTTGCAGCAGTGTGCAAGGCTCCATCCTTTATCAGAAAAATCAAAGATCTTGGGAACTTTTGAGTTCTTTCCAGTCTCTGCTGTTGAATCTAAGTAAGTTAAGTTAGATGTGACATCTGTTTCCACTACTTTCTTGATGTGATCTTGCTTGGATTTATGTTTTGGAAGGTTGATACACTAAAACCAGGGAATCATGGAATGGATTAGGTTGGAAGGGACCTTAGAGATACCTAGTTCAACCTCCCCACCATTGGCAGGAATGCCTCTCAACTAGACTTGGCTGCTCAAGGCCTCTTCCAGCCTGGCCTTGAACACCCCCATGGAGGAGGCATCCACAAGCTCCCTGGATAACCTAAAGGTCTTGTAAGGTCCTCGAGGACAGGGGGATCTCTTACTGAACCTGTGTTCAAACATGCAAAATGAAAAGCTGGAGCAGCATTTGTATCTGTTTGGATATAGTCTGGGGAGCAAGAGCAAGAAGGTCATGTCAGTGCCTTCAGAATCATAGAATTGTTATGGTTGGAAGGGACCTCAAGAATCATCTAGTTCCAACCCCCTGCCATGGGCAGGGACACCTCATACTAGATCAGGCTGCTCAGAGCCACATCCAGGCTGGCCTTGAAAACCTCCAGGGATGAGGCTTCTACCTAAGTCTCCTCCTAAACACCACCATCACTGGAGGTGTTTAGCAGGAGACTTGATAAGGTGCTTGGTTGCATGGTTAGGTGATTACGTGGGTGTTGGATGACAGGGTGTTGGACGTGATGATCTTGAAGGTCTCTTCCAACCTGGTTCATTCTGTTCTATTCTGCCACCTCTCTGGGCAACCTGTTCCATTGTCTTCACCCTCATGGGGAAGAACTTCCTAACATCCAATCTGAATCTACCCATTTCTACTTTTTTTTTCCCATTCCCCCTAGTCCTATCATTACCTGAAACCCTAAAAAGTCCCTCCCCAGCTTTCTTGTAGTCCCCCTTCAGATAGTGGAAGGGCACAATTAGGTCTCCTCAGAGCCTTCTCTTCTCCAGACTGAATAACCCAAATTCCCTCAGTCTGTCCTCATAGGAGAGGTGCTCCAGCCCTCTGATCATCCTCATGGCCCTTCTCTGGATACGTTCTAGCACTTCCAGATCCTTCAGAGCTTTGGAGCAAAACAGGTCATGGGAAAAGGGGATTTTTAGGTGGCTTCTGTTTGTTTTAATAATTGAAGAAACTATTAAACTGTCTACAACTACCTGAAGGGAGGTTGTGGCTGGGTAGGGCTTGGTCTCTTCTCCCAGTCAACCATGGCCAGAACAAGAGGACACAGTCTCAAGCTGCACCAGGGGAGGTTTAGGCTGGATGTTAGGAAGAAGTTCTTCACAGAAGGAGTGATTGGCCATTGCAATGTGCTGCCCAGGGAGGTGGTGGAGTCACCATCACTGGAGGTGTTTAGGAAGAGACTGGATGGGGTGCTTGGTGCCATGGCTTAGTTGATTAGATGGTGTTGGATAATAGGTTGGACTCAATGACCTCGAAGGTCTTTTCCAACCTGGTTTATTCTATTCTAAAAGTGAAGCATAGAGCTATTTTCTGCCCTCTTACTGTAACTTCCATGAGTCTTTGAGGACATCCTAGCTGTCAGCCTAACTGATAGGTGCTGTGGTGCCAGCTGCTAAAGCACCATTGCAGCTTTACAGAAGAGTTCCTTTCTAAAGTGAGAGCTGAGGACATGGGAAGTTCACACAGGTGAAAGGGGGGGTGGAAAGGGGGAATGGAATGAAGCTGGAAATGGGGAGATTCAGGCTGGATGTGAGGAAGAAGTTCTTCACCATGAGAGTGGTGAAGCCCTGGAATGGGTTATCCAGGGAGGTGGTTGAGGCCCAGTCCCTGGAGGTGTTTAAGACCAGGCTGGACGAGGCTCTGGCCAGCGTGATCTAGTGTAGGGTGTCCCTGCCCATGGCAGGGGGTTGGAACTAGATGATCCTTGTGGTCCCTTCCAACCCTGACTGATTCTATGATTCTATAAAGGCAAGGGAAGGACGAGACGAGCAGTCAGGAGCAAAGCTTGCTGTGACTGCACTTAACAGAATTCATGGGGGCTTTCTTGATGCTTCAGAGCTGTTCTTTCATTTTAAAGAAGGCAGCACTTGATGACAATCTAACCTGCAGCCTTTGGGAGGCTAGTTACACAATGTATGTTGTGTCTGATGGGTAGCTCTGAAAAAGCAGCCTAAAGTCAGTGATGTCAGCACCCTTGTATTCAGCACAAATGCTCCATGTTGAGAGAAGGTAAGATGTCTTCATATCAGGATTTGATTTTTATTTCAATTAATGCCTGAACATTTGTATTGCTTAGGGAGTGGGACTTAGCAGGCCCATCCTATGGGTTATCTAGCTTGAGGTCTCATTGTGCAGAGGCTGCCTTTGGTTATTGGCCTGGAGATGCAACGGGTATAACTTGCAGTTTTGCCTGCAAAGGAAGTTCTGAATCCTTGACATTTGTGTGCAGATTTTGGGGGCAGCCTGCCTTCAGTTCCACTAACAAAACATTGTTTAGCAGATTGACTCTTTGGGAAGGTGCAGTTTGAGGAAGACTGAGATTTATATGGGGTTTTTTTTTTTTTTGCCATCTTCTTTATTCCAGACTGTAGCAAACATAGGCAGCACCCTTACCAGTGTGTCTCATGATGTTGAAAGCATACAGACAGCCATTGAAGAATACAAGAAATCCATAGAAATACTCCAGAATGATGTGGTAAGAAAATGTACTGATTGAATGTTGCAGTTTCAGAGTGACCTGCATATTGTGGAGCAAGTTTAAGAGCTCCTTGGAGTTCTGCCTTATGCCTTTGAAATAATTCTGAAGTTTCAAGAATAAGCTTATCTTCTTATTCCTGTGACATCTCCTAGTGGTGTCCCCCAGGGATCAGTGCTGGGCCCCATCCTGTTCAATATCTTTATTGATGGTCTGGACAAGGGGATTGAATCCATAATCAGTAAATTTGCAGGTGACCCCAAGCTGGGGGCAGGTGTTGATCTGTTAGAGGGTAGGAGAGCCCTGCAGAGGGACCTTGCCAGGCTGGACAGATGGGCAGAGTCCAAGGGCATGAGATTGAACACATCTAAGTGCTGAGTTCTACACATTGGCCACAACAACCACATGTAGTGCTACAGGCTGGGGTCAGAGTGGCTGGAGAGCAGCCAGACAGAAAGCAACCTGGGGCGGGGCCGATCGATAGCCGGCTGAACATGAGCCAGCAGTGCACCCAGGTGGCCAAGAAGGCCAATGGCCTCCTGGCCTGCATCAGGAATAATGTGGCCACCAGGAGCAGGGAAGTCATTGTGCCCCTGTACTCAGCACTGGTTAGGCCACACCTTGAGTCCTGTGTCCAGTTCTGGGCCCCTCAGTTTAGGAAAGATGTTGAGTTGCTGGAAGGTGTCCAGAGAAGGGCAACAAAGCTGGGGCGGGGTTTGGAGCACAAGCCCTATGAGGAGAGGCTGAGGGAGCTGGGGTTGCTTAGCCTGGAGAAGAGGAGGCTCAGAGGAGACCCTATTGCTGCCTCCAACTACCTGAAGGGAGGTTGTAACCAGGTGGAGGTTGGTCTCTTCTCCCAGACAACCATCACCAGAACAAGAGGACACAGTCTCAAGCTGTGCCAGGGTAGATTTAGGCTGGAGGTTAGGAGAAAGTTCTTCCCAGCAAGAGTGATTGGCCATTGGAATGTGCTGCCCAGGGAGGTGATGGGGTTGCCATCACTGGAGGTGTTTAGGAAGAGACTGGATGGGGTGCTTGGTGCCATGGTTTAGTTGATTAGATGGTGTTGGGTGATAGGTTGGTCCTGATGATCTCAAAGGTCTTTTCCAACCTGGTTAATTCTATTCTATATAGTGCCAAGTATGTATTTCTCTGTAGCCAGAACTTTGGGTCCTACTAGACTTCTTATTCTGCAGATTTTTGCTTCCTACTGCACAGACTTGGAGCTTTGGGAATCTCTGCTTCTGTGTGGTGCAGGGTACTGCTTATGGCTCCTCTGCGCTGTCTTAGGATTGTGAATGTGGGAGTGTTGAGATAGTTTGATTGAATTGAGGATGCACCTGAGGGGAAATTACTGACCAGCTTTACCAGAAAGTACTCCCTGGACTTCTCCTGACCTCCCACTTAGGGTTAACCAACTGAGACAATAATTAAAGATTTTCAGCTCAGTAGCAGTACAGAACTACTTTAGTGAGAGTGTTTGCAGATAAAAATCTAAACTAGACACACGATAAAACTTGCTTCAGTGAGTGGGTGCTACAAGAACGTTGCAGCTGTGGCAGTGTGTATGGTAGCAGTGAAATGTGTACCATAATACTTCATTAAAGGGAAAAGAGCTAATTAGGAGGGTTTCATTAAAACAAATTTGGTCCTTGTGTGTTTGAGAGAGAAAACACTCTATTAGCTTAGTTAAAATTCTGCATGCACCACAGACATGAGTGACTGTAATTGTAGCACAACATCTTTAGCTGCAGCCTGCCAGTTATTAGAAGCTTAGTTTGGGGATTTTATGCAAGCATTTGCTAACATAATTTTCTACTTTTGCCCTTAGAAGGAATTAAAAAAGATACCTTCACTTCTCTCCACTGTTGTGCCAAGAACTGAGACAAACCAGACAGAAAATTGCAACAAGGTATTTTCCTCCCTTGCATAATAAATATTGGTGTAGGTATCACTGATAGGTAGCTTTCTGTGTGTGTTGCAGTACTGTAGTGTACAAACAAGTGTGGCTTTGGTCCAAACAACACAGACACCATCCTTCAGAACAAAATAGAAGATTATTTTGCTGTTCCTATGTATGTGCAAACAGGAAAGAATCCTAGTTTGAGGGTGTTTTGTCTTCTAACTGGCAGCCAGGCAGAAAGGGACCTGGGGGGACTGGTTGACAGCCCAGCTGAACATGAGCCAGCAGTGTGCCCAGGTGGCCAAGAAGGACAATGGCATCCTGGTCTGCATCAGAAATAGTGTGGCCAGCAGGAGCAGGGAAGTCAATCTGCCCCTGTACTCAGCACTGGTCAGGCCACATCTTGAGTCCTGTGTCCAGTTCTGGGCCCCTCAGTTTAGGAAAGATGTTGACTTACTGGAATGTGTCCAGAGAAGGGCAACAAAGCTGGGGAGGGGTCTAGAGCACAAGCCCTATGAGGAGAGGCTGAGGGAGCTGGGGTTCTTTATTCTGGAGAGGAGGAGGCTCAGGGGAGACCTTATTGCTGTCTACAACTACCTGAAGGGAGGTTGTAGCCAGGTGGGGCTTGGTCTCTTCTCCCAGGCAACCAGCACCAGAACAAGAGGACACAGTCTCAAGCTGTGCCAGGGGGAAGTTTAGGCTGGAGGTGAGGAGAAAGTTCTTCCCAGAAAGAGATTGGCCATTGGGATGTGCTGCCCAGGGAGGTGGTGGAGTCACCATCCCTGGAGGTATTCAAAGCAGGATTGAATGTGGTACTTGAAGCCATGGTTTAGTTAGTCATGAGGTGTTGGGTGATAGGTTGGAATTGATGATCTCTGAGGCCTTTTCCAACCTTATTTATTCTATGAAGAGTAAAAAGACTGAAATGAACATCTGGCGAATTCTGGGTCTACTTTGTTCATGTAAATGGAAAGGAGCTATAGATTATTTATGAAGTGGATTTTACAGCAGGTACTTGCCTGGCTGAGCAAATTTGGGACTGGCAAGTATTGAGTCACCCTCAGTGTATGTGAGGTGTGGAAAGCAAGGATTCAACAACAAGAATAATAAGCGATGGAGTCTACATGTTCAGCTGAAGGGTTGGAGTGGAGTATTCAGCACTGGTTAGGCCACACCTTGAGTACTGTGTGAAGTTCTGGGCCCCTCAATTTAAGAAGGGCTTTGAGATTCTTGAACATGTCCAGTGGAGGGCAACGAGGCTAGGGAGAGGTCTGGAGCACAAGCCCTATGAGGAGAGGCTGAGGGAGCTGGGGTTGCTTAGCCTGGAGAAGAGGAGGCTCAGGGAGACCTTAGTGCTCTCTACAACTACTTGAAGGGAGATTGTAGCTGGGAGGGGTTTCTTCTCCCAGGCAACCAGCACCGGAACAAGAGGACAGTCTCCAGCTGCACCAGGGGAAGTTTAGGCTGGAGGTGAGGAGAAAGCTCTTCACAAGAGAGAGTTGTTAGCTACTGGAATGTGCTGCCCAGAGAGGTGGGGAGTCACCATCCCTGGAGGTGTTGAAGAGGGGATTGGAAGTGGCACTTGGTGCAGTGGTTTAGTAGTCATGAGGTGTTGGGTGACAGATTGGACTTGATGATCTCTGAGGTCTTTTCCAACCTTATTGATTCTATGACTGCATTTATTTGCATTTGAGATAGTCAGTATCCTTCTGAAGGAACCAAATCTTGTATATCAATATGGCTAGTAGATGTTTTCTTGGGGAAAAATAATTGGTGTGGTTACCAAGCTTGCCCTGGGAAATGAGATGAATAGGCTTTCTGTGCTTGCTGGCACAGCTCAAGTGCTTACCTTAGCAGCAAAGAGGTTAGCCCTGAGGAATAATCTGTTTGAAACTTTGTAAGATGAAGTAACCTTTCTGGAAGCTTCCAGCTGAATGTTTTCAGTGGTTTCAGTGGAGAGCCAGTCCTGAAGTCTGCCCACTTCAACTGGCTCAGTCGCTGTGTTGTTCACAGGAAGAGTGCTGCAGAAGTGAAGTGAACTGACACGAGCTGGTTTTGTATTTCAGGACAACCAGTCACTGCAAGCAGCTTTGGAGGAGCTAAATAATACTGCAGTGGGGTACCACAAGTTGAATGACATCAGGCTTCTAAATGTGGATTCAGCCATCGGTAACCTTAGCCGGCGGGTTACACGGTTAGAAAACTCTCCCCTTGCTGGCAGTTACCTGGATAGAAGAGAGAACTTGTCTAGCAGTGAGGTAAGTATTTTTGTGACCAAGGATGCCTCCTCAGGCTAGTAGTTTCAATACTTTATATACAGCACAGGTAGAGCTTTTCAACCCTAACTGTAGAAAATGTCAGGATGAAACTGTCAGCCCGTGGCTTGGACAGCAGCGCTCTGTGCTGGGTTAGGAACTGGCTGGAGGCTGAGCCCAGAGAGTGGTGGTGAATGGTGCCACATCTAGCTGGCAGGCAGGCACTAGTGGTGTCCCCCAGGGATCAGTGCTGGGCCCCATCCTCTTCAATATCTTTATTGATGATCTGGATGAGAGGATTGAGTCCATCATCAGTAAATTTGCAGATGACAGCAAGCTGGGAGCAGGAGTTGATCTGTTAGAGTCTAGGAGAGCACTGCAGAGGGACCTTGCCAGGCTGGACAGATGGGCAGAGTCCAAGGGCATGAGATTGAACACATCTAAGTGCTGGGTTCTACACATTGGCCACAACAACCCCATGCAGTGCTACAGGCTGGGGTCAGAGTGGCTGGAGAGCAGCCAGACAGAAAGGGACCTGGGGGCACTGGTTGATAGTAGGTTGAACATGAGCCAGCAGTGCACCCAGGAGGCCAAGAAGGCCAGTGGCATCCTGGCATGCATCAGGAATAGTGTGGCCACCAGGAGCAGAGAGGTCATTGTGCCCCTGTACTCAGCACTGGTTAGGCCACACCTTGAGTCCTGTGTCCAGTTCTGGGCCCCTCAGTTTAGGAAAGATGTTGAGTTGCTGGAAGGTTTCCAAAGAAGGGCAACAAAGCTGGGGAGGGGGTTGGAGCACAAGCCTTCTGAAGAGAGGCTGAGGGAGCTGGGGCTGCTTAGCCTGCAGAAGAGGAGGCTCAGAGGAGACCTCCTTGCTGTCTACAACTAACTTAAGTGAGGTTGTAACCAGGTGAGGGTTGGTCTCTTCTCCCAGACAACCATCACCAGAACAAGAGGACACAGTCTCAAGCTGCACCAGGGTAGATTTAGGCTGAAGGTTAGGAGAAAGTTCTTCCCAGCAAGAGTGATTGGCCATTGGAATGTGCTGCCCAGGGAGGTGGTGGAGTCACCATCACTGGAGGTGTTTAGGAAGAGACTGGATGGGGTGCTTGGTGCCATGGTTCAGTTGATTAGATGGTGTTGGGTGATAGGTTGGTCCTGATGATCTCAAAGGTCTTTTCCAACCTGGTTAATTCTAGTCTAAACACAAACCAGTTAAATTTTAAAAGGCTGGAATTTGTTCCATATTCCTGAACAGATGACCAGTGCTAAGAGTCTCTCTGATGTACTCATTTCCTCCCTGCAGAATCTCCAGACAACAGCCGAAACACTGATAGTTCAGACTTGAGTGACTGCTTAATGAGATGGGATGGGGTTCAGAAAACACTTTTAACTGTGTTTTAGTAAGGCCCTTTGGCATGGGTCTGTTAAGACCACTGAGGAGCTAGCTGGGCCTCTGAATTATTCAGCAGTACTTACATGTTAAAAAGCACAAAGGCAAAGGGGGAGGGGGCAAAACAGGCTAAATATGTTTGGAAATCTTTCCATTGCTTTCTGTGTGTCATACTGGGGCAAGTCTGTGAGAACAGGCTCTGTATGTTTAGCAATAAGGATCATGTTGATGCTGCTGTGGTAAATTATGTCAGTCCCTGTCTCCATGTTTCTTCTACTTTGCATTTCTTCCATTTATTTTTTGTTCCCCCTGCTCCATGCCTGCCAAATGTGAAGGAAAGAAGCTATTGTAGAAGATGATAAGCATATGAATAAACTTGGTTCTCCCTCACTTTTTTTTTCCTGTAGGGGAATGATCTACCTACCTCTGCAAAACAGGGAAATGAAGATCAACTAGATAATGAAACTAATCCAAACAAAGAACTGGAGGTAAAGGGAACACAAATAATAGTGGTGTGCTGGAGCATGTAATTGTCTGTATAACCATGTTGGAATTGAGACTTAATTGAGGAGAGGTCTGCAAGCAGGCTAATCTGATAGGGGTTTTTTTTCCCCCTTTTAAAAGTCCAGAGCAGAACAACAGTTTATCCATTCCCATTTTGGGGACAGGAAGTCAAATCAGGTTGGAAGAAAAGTTCAGTCTTGCCATTCTGACTACATGTGGGATAACATAACAGAGCTGCAGTAACATCCAAAGGATGGAGCTGAAAGAATCTGAAGAAATTCAGAACATTGTCTGCTGGGGGCAAAGGGAACTGTGTCAGCCAGGTCATTTGAGTACCCATTGCCATGCTCTCAGCAAAGCTAGCCCAACTGTTGTGGATTCACACCACAGATGTGTTATAGCTTTTATCCAGGTGGGAAACTTGGGCTGATTTAGAGAAACTCTGCACTGGTGGATATCAAAGGTCTCTTCCAACCTGGTTAATTCTATTGTATTCAAGGGATTGATGAAAGCTGCCTTTTGGTAATGAGTTGATGAACAGCTGTGAGTGATTTTAACACTGAATGGCCAATTTTGGGCTGAGGATAGGAGGCAGTGCTGCTGAGATTAGTCATCTTCTCCTGGAAAGCAGGCAGGGGAATGAAGTGGCTACGCTGTCAGTTCTGGGCTTGGATTGATGTGAATTCAACCTCACACCTGGAACCTACTCATAAAGAGAGCAAAGGAGCTCATTAAAAATGTGCTGGATTGACTTGGACAGAGATAGAGTGGCTCCTGCACTAAGGTAGTTGACTATACTGCAGGCAAACATTTGAAACAATGATGCAATTCAATTAATGTGTTCCTGTTTGCTCCAGGTATGTTTGACTGGTTTATGTTATGATTTTTCCAGAGTCCTGCTTGTTTGTATAAGAAATAAGGAAATCAGTGTCTGCAAAACAGTCCCTTGCTTTTCAGGTTGAGGTACTGATGTTGTTCTTCTTGTTACAGACCATGCACATTTATTCCTTATACCTTTCCATAGATTGCTTTGGGTTTTATTATTTAGTTAGTTATTTATTTGGGGGTTTTGTTTTAAATTTTCAAATCTTAACATTTTAAACCAGATCAGTCTGGAGATCTCCCAAGTCACTCAAAAGTACTTAGGTGTTTTAAATTGCTGCTTCTTCCTGATTCCTCCATCTGTTGAAGGGGTGCTCTTAAAGAATTTTTTTCTCTTTTTTCTACCTATGCAGGAAACAGAAACTAGAGATTCTCAGGTATCAAAACTAAGAGAGAAGCTTCAGATGATGAGTGCTCTCCCAGGCAAGCCAGTAAATGACAGACCCACTGAGACATCAAAGAATGGTAAGAATGCTGTACAATAGTAGTCCATCAACCTGAAGGTTCCCTGTGTAACTTGAAGAGTAGCTCTTGAAGGTGGGAAATTTAGACTGTTCCTCCATGAATTTGGTGAAAATTTTCAGTTGAAGTGGTAGGAAACTGATGGCTCTGAACCAGACTACAAGAGTTTGAAGGCAGCTTTCCATGTGTGTAGCAGGATTCACATAGAATCATAGAATTGTTAGGGTTGGAAGGGACTTCAAGGAGCATCTAATTCCAACCCCCTGCCATGGGCAGGGACACCTCACACTAGATCAGCCTGCTCAGAGCCACATCGAGCCTGGCCTTCAAAACCTCCAGGGATGAGGCTTCCACCACCTCCCTGGGCAACCTGTTCCAGTGTCTCACCACCCTCATGGGGAAGAATTTCTTCCTAACATCCAATCTGAATCTATCCATTTCTATCTTTGTTTCATTCCCCCTAGCCCTATCGCTACCTGACACCCTAAAAAGTCCCTCCCCAGCTTTCTTGTAGGCCCTCTTCAGATACTGGAAAGCCACAGTTAGGTCTCCTCAGAGCCTTCTCCAGACTGAACAGCCCCAATTCCCTCAGTCTGTCCTCACAGGAGAGCAGCTCCAGCCCTCTGCTTATCCTCGTGGCCCTTCTCTGGACACATTCCAGCACCTCCAGATCCTTCCTGTAATAAGGGCTCCAGAACTGGACACAGTCCTCCAGGTGGGGTCTCACCAGAGCAAAGGGGAGAGTCACATATATCAACAGCTTGTGTTTCATGGATTCATAGAATGGTTTTGGTTGTGTGGTTGGAAGGGACCTTAATGATCATCTAGTTGCAACCCTGCTGCCGTGGGCAGGGACACCTTCCACTAGACCAGGTTGCTTAAGGCCTCATCCAGCCTGGCCTTGAACACCTCCAGGGAGGGGGCATCCATGAGCAACCTGTTCCAGTGTCTCCCCAGTGTCTGTAAAGAATTTCCTCATAATGCCCAGTCTAAATCTACCCTCCTCAAGCTTTAATCCATTCCCTATTATATGCCTATGAGGCATACAGGAGAAACCTGTAATAATTCATACCCTGGAACATATATTTTAATCTTTTTCTTCAAAACCCAAGTGTAATATAGAGGAAGGGTCTGCATTTCTGGTGACTTGTCTGTTCTGCACTTCTGCTCTATGTATTCAATTAATGCTGAGGAGATGATTTGCAATACTTAATTTCAGTAGAACTGAGCTTGTTGTTAGTGTATCATAGTATCAGTCAGGGTTGGAAGGGAGCACAAGGATCATCTAGTTCCAACCCCTGCCATGGGCAGGGACACCCTACACTACATCAGGCTGGCCAGAGCCTCATCCAGCCTGGCCTTAAACACTTCCAGGGACGGGGCCTCAACCACCTCCCTGGACAACCCATTCCAGGGCTTCACCACTCTCATGGTGAAGAACTTCTTCCTCATGTCCAGCCTGAATCTCCCCAACCCCAGCTTCATTGCATTCCCCCTAGTCCTATCACTACCTGATAGTCTGAGAAGTCCCTCCCCAGCCTTCTTGTAGGCCCCCTTCTGATACTGGAAGGCCACAATTAGAATCATAGAATCAGTCAGGGTTGGAAGGGACCACAAGGATCATCTAGTTCCAACCCCCTGTCACCTTGGAGCCTTCTCTTCTCCAGACTGAACAGCCCCAACTCCTTCAGTCTGTCCTCATAGGAGAGGTCAGACTGAAGGAGTTGGTTCTGTTCAGTCTGTGCTAAGCAGCAACTTGGAAGTGTTGACATTGCTGTTGAGGAAGGTAAACTTGACAGAGGAAAAAGCAGGCCAGGTGGGCAGGTGTAATTAGCTTATTAAAAGCTTGCTCAGCACTTTCAGGACCAGGAAATAGAAAGCACTTCCAAGGTAGTCTTTATATGGGGTTTACAAATGCACTTTAGTACAGCATGGAAGATTAAAGCTGAATGACTGGTTAAAAAAAAAGGAAACAAAAGTTTCCTTCCTTCTGTTCTTGCAGTTATTGGTAAGAGGGGACAGCACTGAAATGATTTTGCAGCACTCTTGTCTCCTATGGCATCTGTGATGCAAAGCAAAAGAGAATAACATAAATGTAGGGGGGTTGAAATTGTTTTGGGTTGGTTTTGCTAATTGTAATTACTAAGACTAATAGAAATTTGTTTTGTAACAGTTGAGAGCAGTCTGAATGCTACAGCAAAGCCCACAGACCTTTTAAGACTGCCATCAGGGTCAGCTGATGACAACACAGAGAGTGACAGACAGCAGAGACATCTGTCCTTACCAGGAATTTCCAGCCTCAAAGGTATGTCCTTTCTGGGCTGACCTTGTCTTTTTCTGACTAGTTCATGTCAATGCTAAGAAGTCTAATCAGTTATGCTGCTGTTTCTGGGTGTTCTGAGAGAAGAGAGGTGGATTTTAAAAGCTTGGGAACTACAGACTTTAAAAAAAAAAAAAAAAAAAAAAAAAAGGTGGGGGTGGTGGTGGGGGAGCTGCAATTAAAAGCAAACCAAAAACCCAAACAGAAACAAACCATAAAAAAAGGCAACCCAACCAAACCACCAACCCCTTCCTCCCCAAAACACCTGAAAGGAGAGAATAGCTACCATGTCATAGGAAAGAAACTGGTATTGAAACAGGAGTGTGCATTATAAATAAACTGTAAGTTTTTTGAGTGCTGAAATATCATAGAATAGAATCACAGAATCAGTAAGGTTGGAAAAGACCTCAAAGATCATCAAGTCCAACCTGTTACCCAACACCATCTATTCAACTAAACCATGGCACCAAGTGCCATGTCCAATCCCCTCTTGAACACCTCCAGGGATGGGGACTCCACCACCTCCCTGGGCAGCACATTCCAATGGCTAACAACTCTCTCTGGGAAGAACTTTCTCCTCACCTCCAGCCTAAACTTCCCCTGGCACAGCTTGAGACTGTGTCCTCTTGTTCTGCTGCTGGTTGCCTGGGAGAAGAGACCAACCCCCACCTGGCTACAACCTCCCTTCAGGTAGTTGTAGACAGCAAGAAGGTCTCCCCTGAGCCTCCTCTTCTCCAGGCTAAACAGCCCCAGCTCCCTCAGCCTCTCCTCACAGGGCTTGTGCTCAAGGCCTCTCCCCAGCCTCGTTGCCTTTCTCTGGACACATTCAAGAGTCTCAATGACCTTCTTAAACTGAGGGGCCCAGAACTGGACACAGGACTCAAGGTGTGGCCTAGCCAGTGCTGAGTACAGGGGCACAATGACCTCCCTGCTCCTGCTGGCCACACTATTTCTGATGCAGGCCAGGATGTCATTGGCCTTGGCCACCTGGGCACACTGCTGGCTCATGTTCAGCCAGCTATCGATCGGCCCCGCCCAGGTTGCTTTCTGTCTGGCTGCTCTCCAGCCACTCTGACCCCAGCCTGTAGCACTGCATGGGGTTGTTGTGGCCAGTGCGTAGAACCCGGCACTTAGACTTGTTGAATGCCATCATACTGGAATTTGCCCATCTGTCCAGCCTGGCAAGGTCCCTCTGCAGGGCTCTCCTAGCCTCTAACAGATCAACTCCTGTCCCCAGCTTGGTGTCATCTGCAAATTTACTGATGATGGACTCAATACCCTCCTCCAGATCATCAATAAAGATATTGAATAGGATGGGGCCCAGCACTGATCCCTGGGGTACACCAGTAGTGCCTGGCTGCCAGCTAGATGTGGCACCATTCACCACCACTCTCCAGCCAGTTCCTAACCCAGCAAATATCATATCCCAGAGACGGTGAGGGAAGTCAAGGGCAGAATTAAGGTGCTGAAGAACTATGAAGCAGGAGTGTGTATGCTTGGGTTTATTTCTTTTTATCCCTTTTCTCCTGTATTTTGCTTTCTTGTTTGGGTTTTTGGTTGGTTGGTTGTTGTCTTGGTGCCATGGTCTAGTCATGGGGTCTGTGGTGACAGGTTGGACTCGATGATCTTTGAAGTCTCTTCCAACCTTAGTGATACTGTGATACTGTTTTGGTTTTTTAAGAGAACACAGCCTTGTCACATGACTGTATTGCTGGATCCTGCTGTTCAATCCCTTCAGCTCCAGAAGGGCAACGCTTTTGCAGCAGGAAGTGATTAGCCCTTTATGTCATCTGTGCTCCACGCAGAGTTTGCTTTTCTGGAGGATAACTACAGCTGTATGCAGTTAGTGGTTGTAGAACAGGCTATTAGTTGTGGCCAGAAACAAGAGATTACCCTTTTTGTAATTTAACCCAGAAATGTTTGTGCTTTTTTTTTCATTCCTAAATGGTTGCTGATGGCTTGTGACAAACTGCACACTTGGGGGGATGCTTTGCTAGGTAGTGAGACATAGTGCAGTAAAACTGGAAGAGCACCTTATAGGCTATTCCTGTGTTCTCAAAGGAGCTCCTTTTCAATCCTTGTTCTCTTTGCAGATCTTCAGAGCTTGTTTGAAAAAGCAGCTGAAGGTGCTGATGGAAAACTATCCTATGAGGATCTTCAAAAGCTGCTTGGCTCTGCAGCCCCAGACTCGCAGAGCTTTCAGAAGTTTGACACAGATGGAGATGAGAAGTACTCACTGCAAGAACTGAGATTAGCTTTAGGTGTCTAGGATGCCTATCTAGGAGTGTGAGATGGATGGATGCTACTGTAGCTAAAGGAAACTATGGGGCATGAAAAACTAAGTCTGCACTTTCCCAGATGTTTTACTGATCTTTGGAGCTAAATTGCTGTGCACATATGTGGCCACCTCCGGTTTTGGTTTTGGTTTTGTTTTTCATTTGCATTTAGTGGAGAGAATTTTACCAATGGATTATGTCACTAGGACATAGCATTGGGACTGTGGAAAACCCAGACAATTTCCCCAAACTTGGAAACCTTTTCCTCTCATACCCTTTCCTTTTCAGAGGAGTCCTCGTTTTTAATTTAAGATGTGTACATACTAAAATAAAACTATGGTTTTTATATCTCACTGAAATTTGCCTTAAATTAGAGAGCTGCACTTTATGTAGAGCAGAAGGAGGGAAGGAAAAAAAGCAACCAACAAATCTGTCTTGTAAAGATGGGCTGCTTCTGCTTGTAAATATTTGAGATACAGTCAATTATGCATATTTAAGGGGAAGACTGTCAGGGGCTGTGTTGGTACTAAGCTGTGGCTAGTGGCAGGCTGAGCCTAAAAGGGGTGGTTAAGAGGTTCAGCTAAATTTCTGATTTTCACTAAGTATACCCAGGAATTAATTCAGACTCAGTCAGAGGAAAGCAAGAGTGGTAAAACATGGCCATCTATGTCAAGATTTACTTTTAGAGGGAAGAGTTGAAAAGCATTTTTTGTGTCACGAGCCTGCAGGAGCAATTATCTACCAAGTGCTTGGGTTTTCACTTCAGCATTCTTTTAGCTTTGCTATGTTGCATTTTGTGAGATGAGCCTCTGGTTTTGGTTTTGTTTTTTAATATAAAATGAAGTACTGAATAACTTTTAACAGGTGCTTGAAGTGTAAAAGTCTAAAATGCAGCCTGCTGAGCAGCACCTGATCTGGTTTTTGCCTTGGATGCACTCAGTGGTGTACTGATGGTGTCACTGAGTAGTCACTGGAGATCTTTTGAACAGGGCTGCTGGTGTTGCCAGTTCCTTTCACCCACGATTGTTTGGGTCACCCTGAAGTGTTCTGAGTTAAGCTCCTGGTCTGTAGGAGCGTGAGTGGATGGGGTAGGCTGAGAGTAGACCTGTGGGCTGCTTACTGACTAACAGGAACACGATCACCTCTTGGCACTTTTGTACTCTCGCCAACAGAGGGATATGAAAAGCAGGGTAGGAGCGTGCAATCCCATTTGTCATTCTCTGTTGACCCATGTGCTTTGCAAGTGAGGCTTCCTTACTAGAGAGGATTTCCTTCTTCTGGTGGATCTAAACATTGAGTGTGTAACTTTCTGGATCGTAGACAGTGATGTTTTCAGAAGGAATTCACTTGCAGGCTAGATCAGGGCCAAGTTGGATGATTTTTCTCCCACATACCACTGATCTTGCTGGGAGTTTCTTGTCTGACCAGTGAAAAGTTGCCCACCTTGATGAAACATCAGTTTAGGTGGAGCTTGGTTCAGAATTGTTGACTTTTATATAACTTCAGGCCGGATGTGCTTTTCAGTGATCGTGTGCTGGAAGTATGAATCAGTGAAGAAATGCACAGAATGGAACCCTGTTACCCATTGCCTAGGCTTCCTTTCACTTTTGCTCTTCTGTCCTGTTTGGGTAATGCAGCCATAACCCAATAGGAAAATGCTTTTGAGGTGACTTTTGACATTGTAGAACTTTAAAAACCAAACCAACCAACCTTGGCTTTTTGAGAGGCCAAGAAGCCAACACCTGCTTCTTGCCACTTCCCACACCCTTTTATACACTACTGTATAACTCCTTAACCAAATAAAAGAGAAAAGTTAAAAGAAAGAGCAATAAAATGTAACCATTCTGGTATTTTATGTGTACATACTGTATCATAGCTATATGCCAGAGTTTGCAAAATATTTTTGGAAGTTTAATTTGTATGGAATTTAACTGACCTTAACATTCAAGGGGTGATTGTATTGTCAGGTGAATCTGTTGGTGTTTTGTTTTGTTGCAGTCCTGCTTTATTTTTAGAAGGCTCTTCCACAGCAGTAGTTAAAAACTGTCAGCTTAGAGACCGTGTGTACTGCTCCAGCCACCCGTGCCCTCTGCCTGTGGCCAGGGAGCCAAGCTGGTCAGGAATTGGCACTGGGGCATGGCTGTCCATCGGTGCTGCTTAATTTGCATGTCCAGAGCATAGTTGACCGGTAATTGCTGTAGCAGCTGCTGTTGTAGGATGAGCTTGTGCTGTCAAGTTAACAAAAGCCAATCGTCCCTGAGCCCAGTGGCTGCTGTCTGGCCAAGGGTAGCTGATCGTGGTGTGTGCCTGCTCTGCTGCTGGTCTCCGTCCCTCATGCTTGTGAAAGCCCTCATGCTGGCTTTAGATTTTAGTGATGCTGCAGGTGGTGGAGGGCATAAGAGCCGCGAATGTAGTAAAGACACCTGCCAGGACCTGCTCTCTGCTGTGGCTCACACCTGCAGAGTGTGGGTTGCCAGAGGGGTGGTTGGAGGCCGACCTGAGGAGGCTGTGTGCTTCTTGTGCCTTCTGGGGGGGTTGAGTCTTCGGAGAAACATGTCTGGATTCAGAACACCATGAGACAGAGGGCCCAGGCTCTTGCGCTGTGGTTCTGGGTTTGCTTTCAGCCTGTGCTTGTGGGGTTTTGGGTGACCTCTGTGGGGACCAGTGCGCGGTTCGGTTACTGACCCTTACAGAGAGCTGAGCCCGCAGCGTGCTGGCCGCGCATTGTGCTTCGCTGCTCCGCCGGGTTTCAGCTACGGCCCTCCACGCTTTTCGTCATGTAACATTGTTCTCAATAAAAGTTCGCTTTCCCCACTGCGTCTGGCGGCCCTTTCATTGCGGGGGCGGAACGGAGCGGCGGAGCCGGGGGCGGAACGGAGCGGCGGGGCCGGGGCGGCGGGCGGAGCGTTGTGGCGGACGGACCGCGGGTGGAGGCGGGAGCCATGGCGGCGCCGCTGCTGCAGGCCTGGGGCCTGGGGGCAGCCCTGCGGAGCCGTGCTGCCCTCCGCCCGCTGGGGCTGCTGGCCCCGCCGTGCCGGGAGCTGGCCGGGCCGGGGCCGGGGCAGGGCTCGGGGGAGGCGGCGCTGGAGGAGAACCCTTTCTACGGGAAGTACCGGCACAAGATCCAGGAGCTGCGGAGGTGCTGCGGGCAGGGGAGCGCCGGGCCCTGGCGGGGAAGAACGGGGCAGGAGGGTGGCTGGCGGTGGTGGTGGTGGCTGCCTTTGGGGGAGACGGGGAGCTGGGCACTTCTGGGCGTAGGGAGGTAATATTTCGGTTTGTGCCCTTCGTTTAGGCCAAACACTGCCTTGACATTCACATGGAGTTGGCAAAGACAAAACGAGAAAGCCCTCTCCCGACTTGGTCCGCTTGATAAAAGAGTTTTACTCCTAAAACATGTTTTGTTTTTTAAGGGAGCACCCCACCACACAGTTATAAGGGCAGGATTGTGTTAATCACCCAGTATTGCAACCTCCCCTTTCCAATTCAGATCCAGTCCAGAGGTGTTTGAGTCCCGGATGGAAAAAAGAAGTGAAGTGAAAAAGCAGCCTGTGGGACGCTCCAAACAAGGAGAGTTTATCAGGTGCATGGAGGAAAAGGCAAGGCATATTTGTGGTCTTTGTAATTCACACATATTAAAGCTAGAATGTCGGTTATGTAGGATCAGCATGATGCTACAAACATACAGTATCCCTGTTGATGCACCAGGGGAAGGTTAGGCTGGAGGTGAGGAGAAAGTTCTTCCGAGAAAGAGGAATTTGCCATTGGAATGTGCTGCCCAGGGAGGTGGTGGAATCCCTGTCCCTGGAGGTGTTCAGAAAAGGATTGGACGTGGCACTTGAAGCCGTGGTTCAGTAGTCATGAGGTTTTGGGTGATAGGTTGGACTTGATGATCTCTCAGGTCTTTTCAAACCTGGTGTTGATTCTATGATTGATGAAGAGCCCCAGAATTTGGGGCTAATAGTTGGCTAAAAGTCTTGTTTGGTATTCCAGTGTAGTGTTTTGCCTTTTCTTTTAATTAATATAATGCAAACTCTGTTCTTGAGGTCTTAAGGCTTTTATTAGTGGCAGATTAGTTTGGCCAGGTGGAATGACATGATATTGCCTTTAGAATGTTTTAGTGCAAGAAAAGTGCTTGATATTACTAGATCCAACATGCATAGTAGTTTGCTTTTAACTCTAAATTTCACAGAATCAGTAAGACCAAAGATCATCAAGTCCAACCTGTCACCCAACACCTCATGACTACTACACCATGGAACCAAGTGCCACATCCAATCCCTTTTTGAACACTTCCAGGGACAGGGACTCCACCACCTCCCTGGGCAGCACATTCCAATGGCCAGCAACTCTTTCTGTGAAGAACTTTCTCCTCACCTCCAGCCTAAACTTCGCCTGGCACAGCTCGAGACTGTGTCCTCTTGTTCTGGTGCTGGTTGCCTGGGAGAAGAGACCAAGCCCCACCTGCCTACAGCCTCCCTTCAGGGTAGTTGTTGAGAGCATGAGGTCTCCCCTGAGCCTCCTCCTGGCCTTCAAGGCCAGAAAGTATTAATTTGCATTGTTGCTCATCTTGTTTGCATTTCTCAGTCAATCAGCTATTAAAAACTCCCTGCAGCAATCAAATATCTTGAGGTTTCTGTCAGCAGCTGTGTTCTGTATGGCAAGAAAGGTAAATAAATGGCATGGAAGCATCAGCTGTGAAAACTGAAGAATATTTTCCTCTAGGCAGAAGGCTTGGGCACAAAGACATCAAAGGGAGGATTCACAAAGGATAAGGTAAGGGTTATAAATTTAAGTGTTAGGGAGAGGATGTGCTCATGGATCAAGGATATAAACTAACATATTGCAGCTATGAGTGCTTCAGCCAAGGGCTTCCTGCCATATAATTAATGTTCCTTATGCTACACTTGAGTGTAATGGTTTTATTTACTACTGGTATCAAGTTCAGTCTTAAACCTTCTGGCACTCTGGTTTTATTACCTTGTCCTTTCTCTCTTAGACCCTGGAAGTTCCTGCTTGTTAGATCTGTACCAAGTGCTCCTGGTAATAAATGGAAAGAGTTAAGCAGCCTTAACGGCCCGTAAATACATTTCTAAAGATCAGCCAGCAGGGGGACAAGAGAATGTTTCTATTCTCTTTCAGAGTCTTGTATCTTGGCAGGCATTCTGTGTAAATCTGCCAACAGAGCATGTGTCAGATGGCTGAAGGTGAAAGGCTGCAGCACCTCATGCAGCTTCAGCAGAGATCTGCACAACTGGAGCAAAGGCTGTTCTGTGTCCTGACAGAATCTCCTCTGTTCTGCCTCAGTGTGTGAAGCCACTTCTCAGTGTGTTATGATTTACTGGCTTCTTTGGCAATTAAGAGGACTAAGTCACACTGTAAATTGAATTGAGTTCCTCTAGCTTGACTGTGTTCTACATAATTGCATCCATTCACCCTGGATTCCCACACGAATCAGAGAACTGTCATCATGCCAGCTTCCTTTTGCTTTCTCTTGCAGACCCTTGATTCAATTCTTAATGTTGAGATGGTGAAAGAGAAGTCAGCAGAGGAGATAAAACAGGTGATGGATTTAAACAGAGCAAAGTTTGCTCCACAGCTCTGCTTAGTGTAGTAATCTGCATGTGAGGGTGGGGATCTTAACTTGGACTGAAAAATTCCATGGCTATGGGTGTGCATAGAAATCATATTCCCATGCATGTCAGTGGTAGAGGTTAAAGTTTACTCCATACAGTGAAGTCAGCCCAGGTTGTACCCCCTTAATAAACAATGCATCTGGACTTGACTGCTCAGAAAGTGTCTCTACTTACTGTTGGCATTTCATGTGTGGCAGTTGAATTTACATTAGCAGGCTCCTGTCAGGTTTGGAGCCGGGTGAAAGGAAATCCTAGCAGTAGTTCATATGGATTATGCTCCATCTGTTCTGCAGGAATAAACCCAAAGCTTTTGCCACCTTGTACCTATGTTTGTGTTATTTGTCATTCAGGTGACTCTGAACTCCTACTAAAATTGGTTAGGGAGAGAAGGAGGTGGGTGGAACTGTTTCATTGGTTTGAAGAACAGTGTGAATCGAGTTCCTCTCTCCTAATACCTGCTTGGCTTTGCACTTTGTTCCCTTTTGTGTAGTTATAAGTCACATCTGTTGCATATTTCTGATGCAGCTGGAGTCAGATCTGGCTGGTTTTTTTCCTTATCAGACTGGATGCCAAGAAACAGATCATTTAAGGGGAGTAGCATACCTGAAGGAGCCTTCTGGCACAACTTAAAGAGCAGAAATCTAGCTGCTTTCCTGATAGCTCAAGACTCACAGAGGTGGTTATGTGCTCTGCAGAGGATGATGTGTGACCTGTTGTAGCAGGGAGTTTATTTGGTAACTCAGGAGTTACCTTTGAGTTCCTCTGTTTCTGTTTCATGCTGACAATTCTCATTATTCATGAGGGACTGGGGAAGAGCATCTGAAAAAGTCCTGAACTCTGGGTTTTTCCCTGTGTTTGTCCATTTATTAAGGACTTGGGAGTTTTCATGTAGATGCTGCCATCCTGCTGTGGTGAAGAAAAGGGTTGTGAACGCAGAGGAGCGTTACAAAAAGTCTTGTCTTGCATTGAACATGTTTTGTATGTTCTCCTCCAAAAACACCCCAAAACAACAACAAACCCCAACCAACCAACAACTCAAACCCTCTAGAAATCATCAGCATGGTTGTTGGGATCAATGTAAGCAGTGCTTCTGATCCATAGCAAATCCTGAGGCACCTCTGAGCCCACAGCTCAGGCCTGTTACCTGGTTGAAGGCTGTCATTTGGTGCAAGCACTTTGGAACCTTAGGGGAAATGAGTTTCATTAGCAGCCAAGCCAATCAGGCTTGACTAAATAATGGTTTCTCAAAAGGCTTGCAACTGTTAGTTGACAAGTTGATTTATTTTTAAAGCCTGTAGTAGTATTGCTAGGTGCTTGGTTTGAACTGTGTCTCATCTCCTTTGTTTCCTACAGATTTGGAATCAGTATTTTTCTGCAAGGGACACAGTTTATGCTGTTATTCCTGTAAGTAGTTCTCCTCTAGCTATACATTTGATAGGCCAGTGTGCAAAGTTTTCCTTTCTAGCTGTGGTTCTGTTACTTTTGGAAGCAATCATTGAAGGAAAATCTGGTTTCAAGAGCAAACTTTGCATCTGGACTGAGTGATTCTGTTGTCCCAGATAAAGACTTTTGTTTCCAGAAATATTTACCCCTTTTTTTTTTCCTCACTTACATCAGTCTCAGTGAAGCTAGTGCTTGTTTTCTGCACTCCTGGCTTGAATTCCCAGGTATTTTTTATTGGGAATGCTTAATATTCCTTGCAGGGCCCTAGGATGTATTAAGGAGGCATTGAGAATAGAATAGAATTAACCAGGTTGGAAGAGACCTTTGAGATCATTGAGTCCAACCTATCATCCAACACCATCTAATCAGCTAAACCATGGCACCAAGCACCCCATCAAGTCTGTTCCTAAACACTTCCAGTGATGGTGACTCCACCACCTCCCTGGGCAGCACATTTCAATGGCCAATCACTCTTTCTATGAAGAATTTCTTCTAACCTCCAGCCTAAACCTCCCCTGGCACAGCTTGAGACTGTGTCCTCTTGTTGTGGTGCTGGTTGCCTGGGAGAAGAGACCAAGCCCCACCTGGATAAAACCTCCCTGCAGGTAGTTGTAGAGAGCAAGAAGGTCTCCCCTGAGCCTCCTGTCTCCAGGCTAAACAACCCCAGCTCCCTCAGCCTCTCCTCACAGGGCTGTGCTCAAGACCTCTCCCCAGCCTCATTGCCCTTCTCTGGACACATTCAAGAGTCTCAATGCCCTTCTTAAATTGAGGGGCCCAGAACTGGACACAGGACTCAAGGTGTGGCCTAACCAGTGCAGTGTACAGGGGCAGAATGACCTCCCTGCTCCTGCTGGCCACACTATTCCTGATGCATGCCAGGATGCCATTGGCCTTCTTGGCCCCCTGGGCACACTGCTGGCTCATGTTCAGCCTACTATCAACCAGTCCCCCCGGTCCCTTTCTGCCTGGCTGCTCTCCAGCCACTCTGACCCCATCCTGTAGCACTGCATGGGGTTGCTGTGGCCAATGTGCAGAACCCAGCACTTAGATGTGTTCAATCTCATGCCCTTGGACCCTGCCCATCTGTCCAGCCTGTCATTGTATTTTCACAATACTTTTTCTCAGATTTTCTCATTTCTTCCTTCTGTGCTCAGCAGCACAGTCTGCTCACCCAAGTTTCATGTGGCAGTAGTAGAGCACTTGGCTCATAACTTGCATGTGGCTAATCACTGCTGACTTTGGTACCTCTGAAATCTTTGGCAGTGCTCTCTTTCATTGAGAGAGTGTGTGGTGCTTCCTGTGATAAGATCATGCTTCCCATTCCTAATGGCTTTACCAGATGTTAATTGCTGTTAATCTGTATTAGGCTGAAGGAGTTGTTCCTGCTTTGGGGATTTCTCTCTCTTCTTTGTCTCAGAGTCTCTGCCTGATTGGGGACCTCTTAAATCTCTCTTTTCACAGCTGGGCACAAAGAGTGTGTTCCTTGAGCTCTTGAAACTTCCTTTAGATCTAGGGTCTGGTTTGCAATTGTACTTGGCCCTTTGAGCTGCAAGTGGAGTCAGTGGGAGGCAGTACTGGAAATGTATGAGGCGCTGTGCGCTCTGAAAGTGATGGCATGGGATTTGAAGTCAAGCAGCTTCGTGTTTCAGTTTTCCCTGTGGTCTGGAGGTTGTGAAAATGGTTTGAAATTGCACATTTACTGTAGCAGAGGGCCACAGCCAGGGACTCCAGTTAAAATGATGGAGGTCTTGCATTAGAGGGGCTGGCACTGTTCTTTGGTGCACAGTTTTAAAAGAGCTTTGGAAGATTCTAAGGCTTGAATGCAAACCAAATCCTAGGCACATTAGGAAGTAGTCCATGGTGTCAGCAGGGGGGGTCTTTTGCCAGAAGATTTCTTTGGCTGGAAGAAGGGCCTCACATAATTCTTGAGTGCTCCAAAGCACACATGGGGGAATTTCATGTTGATGAAGGGCATATGTTTTCTTTCCTGAACACCTTAGAGTAGGGACTAATAATGTGGTGCTGGGAAGCAGGCAAAAGGCTTGGGGAAACACAAGGGGACATGTGAATGAGATTGCCAGGTTTCATCAGCCATGACCAAATAAGTTTACGGCTTTAATATAAACCTAAGTCTGTTGGTACAGTGAATATCTAGGCTGCATTTTACTACTGAAGAACAGATGACTGTGATGCAAGATCCACAGGTTGGGGCCAGAGATACGTCATCTTGCTCAGCTGTTGGCACTACATGACCCAATGGAGCTATTCCTGACAGAGGATTTAGTGTGAGCCTGAAATGTTGGGCCTGCAGGGAATAAAGCTTTCACTCCAGGGAGCTTGCTGCTGCACCTTGGAAACAGCAGCGTTAAAAAATGGGACTGGGAAGGAAACGCAGCGTTCCGTGCGCTTGTTAGCTGTTCCCACAGGGAGACCTTCTGTAGATGGAAGTTGTGCCCTGCACTGGTTAATGATTGTGAATAACTGCATCCACAGTTGTGCTATGACAACTGAATTTCTTTTTCTCCTTCCCCAAAGGCAGAGAAGTTTGATCTGATGTGGAAGAGAGCCCAGAGCTGTCCGTCGGTATGTGTGGCAGAGCCTTGCAATGCGTAATGCGTAGCTGTGCTGTGTTTCTCCTCTTTAAAGTCTAATTCATCAGCTTCTGACCCTCCTGTATTCAGACTTCTTATCAGATAAAAGCAATGGCTTTTCATATCTATTACACAGTCTGGCCTACCTATTGGATACCTAGATGTAGGGCTCAGAAATGAGAGCACAGTGTCTCCCAGGGAACAGGGTTGCTACATGCCTTTGTTTTCCATTAATTGATGGCTTGTGGTTAAGTCTCTTCTCTGCAGTGCTGGGATGAGAAGTGAGTTAGGCCAGCTCCAATGATGTTCCCACATACATCTCCGTGTTACTTAAAGCATCCTTGCCTTAATGGTTGAATAGAATAGAATTAACCAGGTTGGAAGAGACCTTTGAGATCATCGAGTCCAACCTATCATCCAACACTATCTAATCAGCTAAACCATGGCACCAAGCACCCCATCCTCCCCTTTCTTTTTGTTTCTTTACTGTCAGTGAAGGCAGGCAGCAGTATTTGAAAGTTAGGTAGTAGGTAATAGGTTGGACTTGGTGATCTCTGAGGTCTTTTCCAACCTGGTTGATTCTGTGATTCTATGAAAGAGAAAAAAAGAGATCTTCTTCATGGGGACAAAGCAGCTACACTTCCCTGCAGCTCAGAGGGAGACTACTTGTTTTTTTTTAGATCTGAATGGGAGGCTTTAAGGAATTGATGGATTGGTCCTGTGTGTTTCACTGGCCAAGAGCAAGCTCAAAGAGAGCTTCTTGGAGCTTGGATTTATAGCTTTAAGTGCATTTCTGTACAGTTCCTTGGCATTTAGTCAGGTGTGCTGCATGTTTTTCTGCTCCTATGTTTTCCTTTCCTTCCATGTGGGAAAACAAACAAGTCCTTAGCCTACAGAGCCAAGAGACTGCCAATCTGTAGAGGGGGAAAAAAAAATGCTTGCTGCCTGTTGTGGAAGATGAAATACTCTGAGTGCCTCTTAACTTCTCTTTGCCCATTTCTGCTGTTAGTTTTCTAGAAGTGAATAAATGTCAAGAACCTGAATGTTCCCTGCTGTCCCATCCTTCCCCTTGTCTGTCTTATACAGTACTGCTACAAATGTGTGCCAGCATATTTGCTAATGAAGTAATGCTGATGCAGCCAGTTTATGATCTGCTTTGAAGTGGGGTTTCTGCCATCCTCTCACTTCTTGTGGGGCAAAGAAACTCTTGCTTTGCCCTCTTGTGGTTTGTGCTGCAGGCCACCATGCCATAAGCATCATTTTATGCTGCAAAAGGGAGAATTGTTGTGGTTTTTTTTATCATTTCTCTGCAGTTTTTATATGCTTTGCCAAGAAAAGAAGGCTATGAGTTCTTTGTGGGGCAATGGTCAGGAACAGAGTTGCACTTTACTTCCCTAATAAACATTCAGGTGAGTGGTTAAACTCAAGTCCAAAAATGGCTTAGGATCTTGAAATGTACAGTGTCAGCTTCTTTCAGTATGTATGTTGTTTGCTAGATAGTTTCACAACCAGGTTGTCTATCTTAACTTGAATTAGCAGGTAACAGTAGGTGTTTAAGCCCAGGCTGGATGAGGCTCTGGCCAGCCTGATGTAGTGTAGGGTGTCCCTGCCCATGGCAGTGGGGTTGGAACTAGATGATCCTTGTGCTCCCTTCCAACCCTGACTGATTCTATGATTCTATGATTAATTATAAACTCTGATCCAGGCTGGATGTGGCTCTGAGCAACCTGATGTAGTGTGAGGGTTCCCTGCCCATGGCAGGGGTTGGAACTAGATGCTCCTTGAGTCCCTTCCAACCCTATGATTCTTAATTATGGGTAAATGTAGGGTAGAGTAGAGTAGAGTAGAATAAACCAGGTTGGAAGAGACCTTTGAGATCATCGAGTCCAACCTATCATCCAACACCATCTAATCAACTAAACCATGGCACCAAGCACCCCATCAAGTCTCTTCCTCAACACCTCCAATGATGGGGACTCCTCCACTTCCATGGGCAGCCCATTCCAATGGCCAATCACTCTTTCTATGAAGAATTTCTTCCTCACATCCAGCCTAAACCTCCCCTGGTGCAGCTTGAAACTGTGTCCTCTTGTTCTGGTGATGGTTGTCTGGGAGAAGAGACCAACCCCCACCTGGCTATAACCTCCCTTCAGGTAGTTGGAGGCAGCAATAGGGTCTCCTCTGAGCCTCCTCTTCTCCAGGCTAAGCAACCCCAGCTCCCTCAGCCTCTCTTCAGAAGGCTTGTGCTCCAAACCCCTCCCCAGCTTTGTTGCCCTTCTCTGGACACATTCCAGCAACTCAACATCTTTCCTAAACTGAGGGGCCCAGAACTGGACACAGGACTCAAGGTGTGGCCTAACCAAAGCAGAGTACAGGGGCAGAATGACCTCCCTGCTCCTGCTGGCCACACTATTCCTAATGCATGCCAGGATGCCATTGGCCTTCTTGGCCACCTGGGCACAGTGCTGGCTTATATGTATGTATAAATATTAGGTGTCTCTCCAGTGTAAAGGAGAATGAGGTAGAAGTCAACTAGTCACAAAATAAAGGCAAGAGCCAAGAGCTTTTCAGAATTTTCCTGCCAAATCCCAGTGGGTACTGTAAGGTGAAATATCTTTCTGAAAACTCTGGGATCTCTCAGATGTAAAATGGTCTTAAGGAAAAGCCTAGCCTAACCCTTCAAATCCCTTGTTTTCTGTAAATACAAGGAATAATGAGCTTTGAATTAGAACTGACCCTTAAGCCCTGCAAAATGACTGCTTCCATAGCAGATAATACTGAAAGGTTTTATAATCAAGCTGCCAAATCTGCAGCAGAGCTGAAATTCTTTGTGGGATGCTGACAGGTTTCTTTATCTCATCCAGACCCAAGGTGAAACTGCTCCTAGCCAGTTGGTCTTGTACCATTATCCTGAGCTGCAGAAGGAAAAAGGGATAGTACTCATGACAGCAGAAATGGACTCCAAGTTCCTGGTAAGAGAAACCTGCTCATTAGCTTCCTTCCTTTGCTGCTGCAGCTTCTCCTTCAGTTTTGAATTAAAGCCAAACTGAAGTCTTCAGAAGGCTGTTCCCCAAAGAAGGGGGAATCTTACTAGATTTCATGAACCTAATCTGCTTAATACCAAGGAAAGCTAGAAGGAGCAATCAGTACTTTGTCTAGCTGGTGATTTCAGCTTGTGCATCCTTGAATTCTTTGCTGTAGTTTGTTCTTTAGTAGTTTAATTCTTACTTTGGCTGTTGCAGTTTGTTCTTTAGTTCTCACATTCAGTACATTGAATTCTTACATTTGGCATTGTGGTTTGTTTGTTGTTGGAAAAGAAAGAATGGAATGGGATCGAGTTTAAATGAAAGCTGTTGACACCTGCCAACAAGTTTTGAAGCTTGCTACTACCTGTCCATGTCAGGAGCCCTCCAGAGCTGTGTGCTGGGATTCTGCCTGCCTTTGCTCGTTTCTCTGTGTGGGTGTGCTGCTATTTGCATGTCTGTAATAGCCTGGTGCTAGGACTGAGAGCACCAGGGATTATACTGGTGGAACCAGATAACTAAGCATCCCACCTCTAACTGACCTACTTATACCACTTCTGAAACAGTAATGCACTTGCCCTCTTGTGTCTCAGAGCAAACAATCAATCTTTCCAAATGGGTCAACTGTCAGAAGGGAAAGAGGAGACTTTGGTGCATCTTCTGTGCCACAGAGTGGGCAGGGATTATGAAAGACGTATTTTACCTCTGAGGTGTATGCTGAGCAGGAGGGTAGTTTAAGGACATGCTGCTAAAGTGTCTGAAGTGGGTCAGGAAGGAGAGGGAGGTGGTTTTTAAGAGATTGGCTAAACTAAGGTGACTTGGAATTGAGTCACTCAGTGAGCAGCACTTGCAGCCTTTCAGCTGCTGAAGAGCCTTTTTCTGTGGGAAACTGTGGCAGTTTAGGCTGGGTGCCTCCTGTTGCTGCCACCTCAGTTACACCTCCAGTGTCCCAAGTGTCCAGCACAGTAGGTGGACACAGGAAACAGCTTATTTCATATCCTTAAGTCCTGTGCCCTTAAGTCCATCTGCAAAGTCATTCTCTGCCTCTCTCTTCCCTCTCTGCTCCTGTGGGCTGATGGTCAGGGAGCATCTCAAGGCCTCTAATGCCAGGAGGAGAAAGGAGGGGAGGGGGAGACTAGCCAAGCTGTGTGTGGGGAAAGAAAAAGCCCTGGGGGTTTTGGGTATACCCTCAGGTAGGGAGAAGGGAAGTGGTGGAGGCCTTTGGGTGTGCTGCAAGGGCCTCTGTATGCTTTGGGATTCTTCACCACTGCGCTCTGTAGCTTCAGTAAAACGCTGAACTGTTCTTCCATTTAAAGCTTTCCATCGCTTCTGCAATCCGTTGCTGTGAGTGTCGTTCTTTTGCCCTTCTCTCAGGGGCAGCAGAGGATCTGTCCAGCCTCAAACCAGGACAGAAACTCAAACAAAGCAAAAGCTCATGGCAGCACTGTCTTTGTTTTAACTCCCAGGTGGTCCACGAAGCGCAGTGCTTGGCGAATCAGGTGCCGCTCTTCTACGCGACGGATCGTTCCGAGACCTATGAGCTAGTGGAGACCTTCAACCACAGATCCAGCGAATTTAAATACATGTCAGTCATAGCAGAGCTTGAGCAAAGTGGGCTTGGAAGAGAACTGAGGCCCAGTCAGGCTTCTGACAAGTCCTAGAGCCTGGCTTGCAGGTGAAGAGAGCCAGCAGCAGGCAGGTGTTTTCCCGCCTCTTGTTTCAGTTTGGCTACAGGAAGGACCTGGAGACATCCTTGGAGTGTGACAGCCAAGCCTGCCTGGCACTGATGCAAGATGAGGACTTGGGCCTTTGAAACAAGAGTAATGAATCACCTAAATGGAGCCCTGTACTTTCAGTCTAACTTCACCAGAATGGGCAGTTTTCCCATCCTGTAACTTCCTGCTGCATGCTGTATTTATGGAAGCTGAAATAAATGGGCAGAAGGGGAGCGATGTAATGGACTGTGGTGGCATCAGGAGATGGAGAGCAATCAATATTTCTTCTCAGTAAACACTTCTTAAATGCCCTCCACCATTATGACTGCATGGTCCAGTGCTTTTTTTATCTGTGGGGAATTTGTACAGGCTTGTCCATCAAGAAAAAAGGTTAGGACTGATGGTCATAAACAGACTCCTCTGTGGTATTTTGTGTGAGGTTCCTCATGCAGATGTAGGAACCTGTGGTCTGTGTTTTATTCAGGATTAAAAACCAGGGTGACTTCTATTCTGGGGATTTTGTCCTTCTTAATTGACTGAATAATTTTGGCTTGTTGCTGTGTTTCTGTCTTGGGTTATGAACACTGCTTTATTTTTCTGTATTTTTGCTCTATAAAACTGATTTTTCTGTGTGTTTTTCAGACTGGTATCTAGTCAGCCACCTCTACACATGGTGTATATGAAGGTATAGAAAATAGCTCTTGTTCCCATTTCAGGAAAGGCACTGTCATAGAATGATAGAATTGTTAGGGTTGGAAGGGACCTCAAGGAGCATCTAGTTCCAACTCCCCTGCCATGGGCAGGGACACCTCACACTACAGCAGGTTGCTCAGAGCCACATCTAGCCTGGCCTTAAAAACCTCCAGGGATGAGGCTTCCACCACCTCCCTGGGCAGCCTGTTCCAGTGTCTCATGGTGAAAAACTTCTCCCTAACATCCAATCTGAATTTACCCATTTCTATTTTTGCTCCATTCCCCCTAGTCCTATCACTACCTGACACCCTAAAAAGTCCCTCCCCAGCTTTCTTGTAGGCCCCCTTCAGATACTGGGAGGTCACTATCCATAATGAAAGCAAGATGGAGCGGCATAGTAACAGAGGGAGGCACCAAGTGATTTCTCAATTGCTAAGTGAGAACCCATGAAGAAAAGGGTTGGCATGAATATGCATTGCTGCTTTCACACAGCAGTGCTGGGAAGCTTCTGGCTTTGTGGGCTGCAGCAGGTTTTGTTCTCTAAACCTGTCTTCAACAGGAGAATCCCAAAGCATTCATGCTTCGAGCTTCTCTGGTTGTCATTCCCAGCAGAGGCAGCCACTGTGTCTGTGGACAGGGCAGACCACAGCAGTGTGATGTGCAGCCTGCCTGTGGATTACCAGCACAGCACCACTGCACAGGCAGACAAAGGACAGCAATGGAATGGAATGGAATGGAATGGAATGGAATGGAATGGAATGGAATGGAATGGAATGGAATGGAATGGCATGGCATAGAATATGGGCTGCCCGGGGAGGTGGTGGAGTCACCATCACTGGAGGTGTTCAGGGAGAGCCTTGATGGGGTGCTTGGTGCCATGGTTCAGTTGTTTAGGTGGGTTGGATTGGTTGACAGGTTGGACACGATGATCTTGAAGGTCTTTTCCAACCTGGTTTATTCTGTTAGCAAGAAATTCTATTCTATTAGCAAGACCTTTGAGATCATCAAGTCCAACCTATTGCCCAACACCATCTAATCAACTAAACCAGGGCACCAAGCACCCCATCCAGTCTCTTCCTAAACACCTCCAGTGATGGGGACTTCACCACCTCCTTGGTCAGCCCATTCCAATGGCCAATCTCTCTTTCAGTGAAGAACTTCTTCTTAACACCCAGCCTAAACCTCCCCTGGTGCAGCTTGAGACTGTGTCCTCTTGTTCTGGTGCTGCTTGCCTGGGAGAAGAGACCAAGCCCCACCTGGCTACAACCTCCCTTCAGGGAGCTGTAGACAGCAAGAAGGTCTCCCTTGAGCCTCCTCCAGGCTAAGCAACCCCAGCTCCCTCAGCCTCTCCTCACAGGGCTTGTGCTCCAAACCCCTCCCCAGCTTTGTTGCCCTTCTCTGGACACCTTCCAGCAACTCAACATCTTTCCTAAACTGAGTGGCCCAGGCCTGGACACAGGACTCAAGTTATGTTGGGTGTGAACTCCTGGTCGCTCAGGGAATGAGATGATGTTTTCAGCAGAGGCACATCTTCTCCTAGAGCTTTGCTGTGAGGAGACAGCCATGTTCCCTGGTAATATCTTCTTTTTGTTCCCCATTGTGTAGGCTCTGCGAGCGTGTGCTTAGCGGGGGACTGATAGGAGGAGATGTAGATAGGGCTCTTAGAATCTGAACAGCAAATCACCTCTATTAAAGAGCCTTTCTCCCTTTATAGCATTTGTGCTCCATTTATCATTTCCTCATAGCTGAAATAAGGGTAGTTTTGATTCATTATTTGCTTCCTGCTTCAAAGAAGTCCAAGTTACCATATCCATTTTTTTTAATACAGCTATAATGTAACATCCCTGGGTGAGCAATGGGCAACAGGAGTGGAATTCAAGGCTTCCAAATCTGCACCTGAGCCTGTTCCTGAGTTTAAAAGGTCAGGGTTTCTGGAACGAGGCTGTAGCAGTCACTGCCTGTACTTCTGCGTGTGGCTTTCTCAATCCATCGTGTGATTAATCCCAAGGTAAGACCTTCTCCAGGGGTTTAAGGCAGGAAGAAATGTCCAAGTCAAGAAAAGGGAAACATTCTTGCATGCATTGAAACACTTTCTAAGACTGAAACTGAAAAGTCCACATTGATTAGAATAGAATTAGAATGAGAATAGAATAGAATAGGAATAGAACAGGAATTGAATTGAATTGAATTGAATTGAATTGAATTGAATTGAATTGAATTGAATTGAATTGAATTGAATTGAATTGAATTGAATTGAATTGAATTGAATTGAATTGAATTGAATTGAATTGTCCAGGTTGGAAGAGACCTTCAAGATCATCGAGTCCAACCTATCATCCAACACCACCTAATCAACTAAACCATGGCACCAAGCACCCCATCCAGTCTCTTCCTAAGCACCTCCAGTGATGGGGACTCCTCCACCTCCCTGGGCAGCACATTCCAATGGCAAATCACTTTTTCTGTGAAGAACTTTTTCCTAGCATCCAGCCTAAACTTCCCCTGGCACAGCTTGAGACTGTGTCCTCTTGTGGTGCTGGTTGCCTGGGAGAAGAGGCCAACCCCTACCTGGCTACAACCTCCCTTCAGGTAGTTCTACACAGCAATAAGGTCTCCCCTGAGCATCCTCTTCTCTAGGCTAAGCAACCCCAGCTCCCTCAGCCTGGAAGCCTCAGACAGCTATTTCCTCCTGTGTGCTCTGTATGTATGCCATGTAGGAATACAGATTGTTAAGAGCAGATGGCCTGGTAGTCTGAGATGCTGCATCTTCAAACCAAAGCATTTTTGGTCATGGAAAGCAAAGTTGTTTCAGTATTTTGTTGGGCCAGCTGTAAGGTGCAGGTTTGAGACTGTGATTGTCAATTAGTAAGTGGAAAAGTGGAAACTCTGAGCACTGTGGAGACAACTGTGCCAATGTGTGTGCTTGTTGCTACAGTTAGGACTTGATCAGCACACCCAGATCTGCTGCTGTGGTGGTGATCAGGCTGAAACCAGGACAAAGACCCATGATAAAAAGGTCCAAGAGAAACTCTAGGCCTGATCTTCCATCCCATGGAATGATTGCTGCCACAGGGAGTCACTCATCTGATTGATTTGCCCCACAGACCATCCTTGCTGCAGAAAAAGGCCAGTGGTGTTCCATGGCTGTGTGGCTTCCCCAGTGTCTAGGATGTGCTTGGGCACACCCTGCACTCCTGGCTGCCTGTCACAGCCTCAGCATGGTCTGGCTATGGGGATGGGCACCTACAAACTCCAGAGGAGACAGAGAACCCTGGGTCTGTAGTTTTGTGCCAACTGGCAGCTGTGCCAGTTTTAAACCACACACAAATCACATTGGGGTTGTAAGATCTGATGCACTTAGGATTTGTGTGGAGCCCAAGGGCTAGTGAAAATCACCCTGTTGGTCTTGGCAGCGGGGAGAGAAGGTCCCTGGGAGACTCCTGTGCCCTGCAGCCACTAGAGGGAAGGTTTGCCTACTTGTTCTGAAGCCAGCAGCGCACACACAGCTTGTGTGAGCCTCTCTGATCAGCTTTGTGAGCTTGGGATGAGTTTTGTGCTAGGAAAAAGAAATCTTTAGGTGCCCAGGCTGCTCCTATAAGGTTGATAATGCGGTGGGCTGCAGTGAGTTCGACCTAGTGTCCAAGATGAGCTGTCTTGGGGAGGCCAAACATCCTGCAATAGTTTTCCAGGCCACTTTGCTGATTGCCAGCCTTTTGTGGGCCAGGGTCTTCCTCAGCTGGATGCATCTATCTCTAGTAGCCCTCAAGTGGCCATGTTCATGGAGAAGCCCAAGTCCTCCCCGTGGTCCTATGTAGGCTTCTGCCCCTGTAGCATTCTGCAGCAAGGACTTCATGGCTGAAGCAAGGGCTGGCACCAGAACAAGAGGACACAGTCTCAAGCTGCACCAGGGGAGGTTTAGGCTGGATGTTAGGAAGAAGTTCTTAATAGAAAGAGTGATTTGCCATTGGAATGTGCTGCCCAGGCAGGTGGTGGAGTCAGCATCACTGGAGGTGTGTAGGAAGAGACTGGATGGGGCACTTGGTGCCCTGGTTTAGTTGATTAGATGGTGTTGGATGATAGGTTGGACTCGGTGATTCAAAGGTATCTTCCAACATGGTTCCTATTCTATTCTATTCTATTCTATTCTATTCTATTCTATTCTATTCTATTCTATTCTATTCTATTCTATTCTATTCTATTCTATCCCATCCTATCCTATCCCATCCTATCCTATGGGAGCCACTTTCTTCCCTCCATTGTGTCTGTGGTCTGCCTGCAGCTGGAGGATAGCCCAGAGCCAGGGATGTGGAGACTGAAGAATGATGTGAAAGTTCTTCACAGGGAGAGTTGTTAGCCATTGGAATGTGCTGCCCAGGGAGGTGGTGGAGTCACCATCCCTGGAGGTGTTCAAGAGGGGATTGGCACTTGGTGCCATGGTTTAGTAGTCATGAGGTATTGGGTGACAGGTTGGACTTGATGATCCTTGAGGTCTTTGCCAACCTTGTTGATTCTGTGATTCTATGATGTTCTTACCCTCACTGCAGATGCTGGCTCTGGTGCTTGTATTCATCTGTGCCTGGGTTTTTTTTTCCTGCCCTGTACATTAGGAAATGGTAAGACTCTAGTATCCATGGTTGAGGAAGTTCTCCCTCCCTCCCTCTGAGCTTGTGTAGGGCTTGGTGGAGCAGAGATGGGGGATGGCTGTTCCTGACACTGCAAAGCCAAGGCAAACTTTTCTGGGCATGTCCTTTACCTCTCTGGGATTAACCAGAGCAAACCCACTGCTCCTTTTGCTGTGTCTTGTGGTCTGCACAGGCATGCAGAGCTTTCAGACCCTGCCTGGGCACAGGCATCCCTCTGTCACATGGGGTCTGAAGGCCCATGAGGTGCAGGCTCACTGCACAGAGCATTGTGTAGCCAGGAAGAGCTTGGCCCAGTGCTGCAGCTGCAGGGAGGCTTGCAGGAGGCTCACTGCACAGAGCATTGTGTGGCCAGGAAGAGCTTGGCCCAGTGCTGCAGCTGCAGGGAGGCTTGCAGGAGGCTCACTGCACAGGGCATCGTGTGGCCAGGAAGAGCTTGGCCCAGTGCTGTAGCTGCAGGGAGGCTTGCAGGAGGCTCACTGCACAGGGCATCGTGTGGCCAGGAAGAGCCTGGCCCAGTGCTGTAGCTGCAGGGGGGCTTGCAGGAGGCTCACTGCACAGGGCATCGTGTGGCCAGGAAGAGCTTGGCCCAGTGCTGTAGCTGCAGGGAGGCTTGCAGGAGGCTCACTGCACCCACCCCCAACACAGCTGTGTCCTGCCAAGCTCTGTGAAGCTACATTGCCATGTTGGGCCTCTTTCCATGAACACCAGTGAGGTCTGATGGAGCCGTCCGGCGCCCTGGGCTCACTTCCTTCCCTGTTTCCTTCCCCTTGATAATTTCAGCTATGCACCTGCCCTCAGAAGTGGAGCCAACCCCCCCCCCCCACTTCCTTCCTCCAGAGCAGATAAACGCTGCCTTCACAATAACACATCCCTTCTGCCCTAAACCTGCCCCTTGGACCTCTTCCCTTCTCCCATGTGACTCCTCCCCTCCCTTCCTACAGCTGGTGCCCCAGGCAGCCCTGGCAGTGTGGGCTTTCTGCTCTGGGAGGTGTCCAAAACCTTGTGCAAGGGGTAACTCCCTAACCCTGCTCACTCCAGCAGACTCCTGGGGCTACAGCTCATGCAGCTTAAGCTCTTGTGCTCTTTTCCTGGCCCCTTTCCTTTGGCTCCAGACCACTGAGGGTGGGAGGACTCCACCTCACCTCCAAGTGTTTTGGCTCCATCTTGCCTGAATGTAAATCCTGGCTATGAGCTCCCTTTGGGATCTTTGCTCTGTAACCAAGCCCCCTCAGTTTTGAACTTGTGGCCATTTTTTTGTAGAGGTTTCAGTTGAAAGTTTCCTCCTGGCTTGGCATTAGCTGTTGAGAATGATGTCTTCTTCACAGACCTCTGCCTCCTGCTCATGAGGTCAGGATATCTTGTGGTTTCCTGCGTCTCCTGGGGAGGGGTGTGGACAGTGGTGCCTACCTGGGGCCCCAGGATGGAGGACAGCAGCATTGTTCAGCCTCTGCCTGGACTCAGGGTGGCTGTCATGTCCAAGCAGGGAGCATCCAGTGTTAGGGACATTCCCCTGGGGGCTCCAAAAAGTGCTGTGGAGGTGCTGTCACCTCCTGAACCTGCTGGAGCAAGGCATGGGGGCTGGTTTGCCAGCAGCCAAGAAGAGTCTGCTGGGCTTCTTGAGCTAGATCCTGAGTTTAAGGGGTGTTACTTAGACCTGAGCCTGTCTACAATGACTGAGAGGGCAAGGCTGCTATGGAGAAGGCTCTCCCTCCACAAAGCAGCTTGCAGGTCCTGGGGTGTACGTACATGCAGAGCAGAGCTTTCAGGGTTACAGCTGTTCCACTGACCTAGCTGATGAGCGTGGCGGGAAGTGGCCAGAGCTGATTTGGACAGCTCATGCTCCCCTCCTGCCCCAGGAGCTGAGTGTGCAGGGTGCTCTGCCCCCAGGTTTTACCTTTCCTACAGAAAGATGCCGCAGGTGTGAAACGTCTCAGCCATCTCGCGCCGAGCGTGGGTGAATCCTGCATGTCCTTGGTGTGTCCTTCTCCCATCACCTGGCCCATGACCTGCCCTTCAGTGAACGTCCCAAATGAGAACAGGCACTGAAGCAAGGAGCTGCTGGGGTTCTGCAAGCCCCAGTTCTCTCCGGCTCTGCCCAAAAGCTATCCACAAGCAGCTGCTGTCCAATGCTATGGGCCCTTCGATGTCATCTTTGCTCCTGCTAAGATGCTGCTTCAGGTGACAGTTTTTATCACACCTGCACAAAACCAGTGCTGTGCTGGGCTTTGCACCAGCACAGAGAGAGGGACAGGAGGAGAGCAGATGCCTTGTAGGGCCCTGGGCTGAGCTGGGCTTGTGGCTTCCTGCTCTGGGCAGCTGAAGGATAATCAGCTTCGGTTGACTGTCTCAACTTCAGACAACTTTTGCTTCAAGGGCAAGGCCTGGCATCTTCTGTAGCTAAAAAAACCCTATTCAGGAGGAAGGAGGCCAGATCCTGCAGAGATGCATCCCACTGGATGCACAGTCTGAATGGGGTCAGAAAGTAAATCCATGGCAGCAGAAGCAGGGGAAGCCAGGTGGGGTTCATGAAGGCAAACATTCTAAGCCTTCCTGCCTCATACAAAGGTACCCAGCAGCTGGATCTTTCTGCCATCTCAGGCTGCTGGGTTTGTGGTTTCCTTTCTCACATCCCTGCTGATTCTTATCCCCACCCTGCCCTGAGCCCTGGTCCCCACCCCACCCCATCATCTACAAATGCTTGGCTGAACCTGAGTTTAACACACATTCAAGAAATGCCTAGAAACCATTCCCTCAATGGAACTGTCCCAGTGCCAAGCAATCAGGAGATGTTTTCAGCAGCATCTGCATCTCATCTCTCCATGACTAAGCCAGGTTGCTCCCCTGGGAAAGGCACACTGCTGTGCCAAGGAGACCATGAGTGCCAGGGCTGCATTGCTGCCTCCCTCCCCCCACTGCAACATCCACGAGTACCATACTTGGGGTGAACCACCAGTTTTACATCTCCAGCTGGGGAGTCCGTCCCCCAGGCAGAATCCAGACCTCCACCAAGCCATCCCACGCTGGCTGGCTGCTCCTTCTCAGTGCTGAGCATGCCGGTGCAGGCTTGCTTTTGCTGAGCAGCCTCTGTACACTGCAGCCTGCTTCAGCACTTCCCCCACCTCTGACTGACAGAAAGTGAGTCTGCTCCCTGCAGCCAAGGTCTGTCCTTTTCATTGCCCTCTCCCCGGCTTTTCTCTTGGGGATGGCATCCAGCTTGGCCTGGCACTGAAACCTCCAGCTGGGTTTTCTGTGTGTATGGAGGGGGAAAGAATGAAAGGAAAGGGATTGTGCAAAAGCTGGAGGGGGAGGACACTGCAGGGATTAGTCTCATTTCCTCGGCGTGATGCCGTCCTGTGAAATCTGGGAGCGCACCAAAAAGACCTCAGCACCCAGGAATGGTGTGGGGAGGCCAGCGGGCCAGCTTCCCGGTGCGTTTTCCAGGGACAACTGGAGCTGCCGGCAGGGTCAGGATGTGACATCACGGCCCGGAGAAAAACGCTGGGCCCCGCGTTTCTGTAATGAAACTGCAGCGAGCGGCGGAGCGCAGCGTCTCTCCCTGCCTCTGCCAGCCCTGAGACGCCGACGGCCCCGGCGGGGAGCCTGGCTGGGGCTTTTTCTTCTTATTTCCCCCACTCCCACACACACATAGACTCTGTTCCCTCGGTAAGAGCATAAAGTGCTTCGCAGGGATTTGGGGCTGGAAGCAGACAGCGCTGGGAGATGAGGTGAGTCCTGGGGGTGGAAAGAAAAGCGCCGGTGCTGCACGCTGAGGATGTTCCTGGCTGCTTTTAAGCACAGGTTGGGCAAGAGCCGGTTGGAGTTAGCCTGGGAAGGAGCGATCTTTCACCCAGCTGGCTCATGGACGCCTCTAGAAGGCTCTTCCCCTTCCTCCAGCATGTCTGGGCTCAGCTGCCAGAGTCTAAATACCCTGGCAGCCTGTTTCAGGATGCGAGAGGGTCCAGGAGCAGCGAGGCTGGGGCAGGGATTAGTGCAGATGGCTGGTGGTGTGCAGAGGAACCTGGGGGGGCGGGGGGCAGTGGGGGGAACCTGCCGGGGATGGCAGCACATAGTGTGGGCAGACACCACGCTCCTCTGGTGGGACAGTCCCTGCAGCAGCTCTGCCAGTGTCGGAGGGAGGGCGGAAAGCTGTGGGCGGGGGCGACTGGGAGAGAGCAAGCGGCGGAGATGGGTTTTCAGCAGCTGGCTTATCTCCTTTCCTCTCTTTCCTTGAGCTCGCAGGCCTGGAGCTCTCAGTGTCTGGGATTACGGCTCTGATGGCAGGGTAATCACCCTCCGGACTGAACCACAGCAGTCGGACACCGTGAAGGCCATCGGACGCATCTTCGAAGGGCTCCCAGCAAGTCATTGGTGGCAGCAGTGAGATCCCAGCCCCCAGGAATGAGGTATTCCGAAACTCCCCTGGTCCCACTGTGTATCACCGAATGGTGACTGAACTGGGCACTCGGCCTCTAACCCGGGGAGATGGGGCTTTGCTTGGAGGCATCTTGGGTGACTCAGGCAAAAGTGTTTTGGTGCCTTTGGCTGGGGTCGCCAGGGAGCTGTTGCTTTGCTAGCGGTGGGACAGGGAGGTAGAGCAAGGAGCAGGACCAAGGAGGGGCCAGCAGGGGAGCAAGCCAAGGTGTGCGGTCCCATTCTTGGAAGCCGTGTTGGGTTTGTTTCGCACAAGCTGGGGATTCCCGAGGGCCAGGCGAGCTGGGGGAAGCACCAGCGCAACTTCCCGCCGGTAGCTGCCCCGGCTGGGGACAGGGGGATGAGTCCTGCTGGTGCTCCAGGGGGCTGCCCTGGAGATGGGCACCTGGTGGCTGGCTTGCAGAACGCTCCCACCGCTTGGGAGTCTCCGCGGCCCCGGGTGGGGTTTGCACAAGGGAGGTTTGGCAGCAAGAAGATGCTGTTGAGAGCTCAGAGCTTCTCTGCAGCTCCCCCAAACCACATGCTGGGCCTTGACCCCCTCCCAGCATCTTGTCTTGGCTTGTTTCCTGGAATTTTCCATCATTTGGGTTCTATTTGGGATCAGCAGCCAATAGCCCCGTTTCTCACAGACAGCCCAGCTGGGGCTTGGCTCTGTCAAGAAGCACAGAGGAAGCAGGGCCAGCACCCCAAGACTTTGCTCACCAGCATCCTCCCTCTGCAGCCCCTATTTCTTAGGATGATTAAAACCAGACATAGCTACCACAAATTCTGGAAAAGAGAGGATACATTTCTTTCCCTGAGGAAGCTCCTGCCTCAGTGGGGGTGGCTGAACTTCAAGAGTTGCTCAGGAGAAGCAGCCCTGGTCTTTGGGGTGCAAGTCCACCAAGAGGAAGCCCCCGTTCCAAAGACGTTCTAGGACAGGTTGAAGACCAAATTTTGCACCAAGACTTCTCTGGAGCTTGAAGGAAAGCTCAGAGACAGGCTGTTGAGTCAGCAGCCAGACAGCAGCACTTCCTAGAGCAGCAGAAAGCCAGCCGAGCCCCAGGGCCAGCTGGTTTCTGGTCAGACTGTCCATCTGGAGGCTGGCTGGCTGTTTTGGGGTTCTGGCAGATGGTGACTGAGCTGATGCCTGCCTTGCCCCTCTGCCAGGAACAGGGAAGGATAGGACTTTTGTGCTGCCTGTAGCGGGGATAAGGGATAAAGCATGGAAGCAGCTGACATCTGGGCAGCTGGAGGCAAGATGCCCTGGAGAAGCCCCTGGGGCATGTGTAGGGCCGGTAGTATTTAACCTACACTTTGCTCTGTGGTACCTGAGGCTATGTGGATCTGCGCTTTTCCCCTGCAGCCTTTGGTTTTGCAGCCTCTAATATAAAGGCAGCCTCTAATATAAAGGCAGCCTCTAATGTAAAGGCAGCCTGAGGAGGGAGATGGGTTTTGAAACTGGGGAAACTGAGGCAGGGAACACCAGACCATGGCTGGTGCCCATCACTCTGCAGACTGGTGGTGTGTCTGACAGATTCTCCCTGCTGCGTTTCTGGCAAAAGCTTATTTGGGGTCAAACCCAGAAGTTTTCTTTGGTGAAGTTGCCTCAGGCCTGCAGGACTCGGCAGGGAGGCAGCTACCCTCCTGTCACTCTGCCTGCTTTCCCCTTTTGTTTCACCAGCTTCTAACAGACCTCTCAAAGTTGCTTTCAATTTACAAGAAAGCCTTTGTCTTGCCTTCCTCTGTGGTTTTTGAATGACAAAAAAAAAAAGCAAGAGAAAAACACAACCCCAAAAAGCTGTAGTAAAACCCAACCCTCAATCCTGAAATTAGTGGCTTAGTTTGACCCTGAGCTCACATAGAACCACAGAATGCATCAGGCTGGAAGGGACCTTCAAAGGTCATCTTGTCCAGCACCCCTGCAGCGAGCAGGAACATCTTTAACTAGATCAGGCTGCTCAGGGCCCCATTAAGTTTGACCTTGAGTGTCTCCAGGGAAGGGGCCTCCACCTCCACACCCAGTGCTGAAGAACGATAAAGTGGAGGTTTGAAGGTTTGCACATCTTTAGTTCTTACAGATTCCAAGAAAGCTCAAAATAAACAGTAATTGGCAACCTCCAGCTGCTCAGCCTGAAACTTTGCCATCACTATTGCTCTTCCCTCCTACTTGAGCAAGGACCCAAGAGCATTCGCTCTTGGTTTCATCTTTCTCTCTGTTGCTTCCACTTTCCTTTCCGCCTAGGAGCCTCCTATGATGCACTAGACCCCACCACCCAGTTGATTTCCTTTCATCTCTGGACCTGCCAGCAATCCAGGAAATGACTTTTTCACATGTCTCTGTCTGCTCCATCCCCAGCAGTGGCTCTGCAAAGCTTAGCCTTGCTAAACCCGACTGAGTTTTGCTTCTGCTGCCCCTGGTGAGAGCAGGGACAGGCCTTCACAGATGTGGATGGGGTTTTGTGGCCACTCAGCTGGTTCTGTAGCAAGCTCTCTGCAAAGCCCAGGCTATTTTGGGAGAGGAGATGGGGCTGAGCACCAAGTGTGCCATTGTGTGGATGTCCCATGAGAAATGGGTTCCTCTTTCCAGCCAGCAGCTCCTCTCCTCCTCTTTCTGACTGTCCTTGGCAGGGACAGAGGGTCACAGCAGGGAAAGTCTCCAGCTCCATGGCCGCCTGCTTCGTTCCCTGCCTAGTTGGATGAGGTTTGATTTTGGGGGTTTGCAGATGCTTCAGAAAGGGATGTGTGAGCCTCTGGGGTGCTGGCACCACCCTGTGATGGGAACTGTGGTGTGGTGAATTGTGGCTGCAGCCTTTGCCAAGGCTCCTCTCAGGGAAGCTTTGATTTTGCACGTGGGAACCAAAGGCAGAGAGCTGCAGGCTGCCACCAGGGCACCGGTCCAGGCCTCACCAGCATAAACTGGCAGCAGGATGTGTATGGTCATGTTGCAGGAAGCTGCTGTCTAAGCTTGTTGAATGGCAGGTCTCCCTTCAGATTTCCCACCACAAGCAGTGTGAGCAGCAATTTGGACTTGTGTGGGTCTTCTGTCCTACCCCAAGCCTCAGCAGATCCCAGCCTGATTTCCAGGAATGTGACAGCCCTGAACATTAAGCTTGGTTGGACTGCATGCTGAAGTGAAACCTTGGAACATCTCCCATTTTCCATCTCTTTACATGGATCTGTCCCAAATACTTGGCAAGTGATGGAAGAGCACTGGTGGACGCTGGAAAAATCTGGTCTTGTGCTTGCTGCTGCTGCCCTTTTCCACCAGTTAGACTCATGATGTGCCTGAGCCTATTCCCAAAGGACTTTGCTTTTCTTCCCAGAAAGCAGGGGTGAGTGCTGGGTCCCTGTGTGAGGAGAAACTGAGGCTTTGGTGAGCTTCCAGAGCCTGTTTGCTCCAGGCTGGTATGTCCCATCTCAGCACTCCAGCTGTAAGGGCCGCAGCTGCTATTTCAAGCCCTGGTCCTGCAGGACCTCTGTGTAGCTCCCTCCCTGTGCTCCTCACATCCATGCCCATTGATCTCTCTGGGCAGTGAAAAGCTTTGGGGCAAAGAGGAGAACAAATCTGTTCTTTGGCACAGTGCCTCTCTCTGCTTCTTCAGATCGTAAATCCCAGGATGTGTTCTTGGCTTTGCGTTAAATTTAATGTCTGGAGAGCATTTTTCTCCAGTAGAGTTTCACAAGGCCTTTTAATGACTTGGTAATTTGGTAGCAATGCTGGCAAGAAAGCAAAACCTCTCATTGCTCCAGGGTGAGCTGCTGCCCAGAGAGCAGAGAGGCTGCGCTGGCATCCTGTGGGCTCAGGAGACAGGACTGGTGGTGAGACCCCACCTGGAGTACTGTGTCCAGTTCTGGAGCCCCTATTACAGGAAGGATCTGGAGGTGCTGGAAGGTGTCCAGAGAAGGGCCACGAGGATGATCAGAGGGCTGGAGCTCCTGTGAGGACAGACTGAGGGACTTGGGGCTGTTCAGTCTGGAGAAGAGAAGGCTCCCAGGAGACCCTTATTGTGGCCTTCCAATATCTCAAGGGGGCTACAAGAAAGCTGGGGAGGGACTTCTGAGGGTGTCAGGTAATGACAGGACTAGGGGCAAGGTTAAAAAAATAGAAATGGATAGATTCAGATTGGATGTTAGGAAGAAGTTCTTCCCCACGAGGGTGGTGAGACACTGGCACAGGTTGCCCAGGGAGGTGATGGAAGCTTCACCCCTGGAGGTTTTTGCAGCCAGGCTGGATGTGGCTCTGAGCAACCTGATCTAGTGTGAGGGGTCCCTGCCCATGGCAGGGGGTTGCAACTGGCTGATCCTTGAGGTCCCTTCCAACCCTAACAATTCTATGATTCTGTGATTTGATGGGACACCACCTGCCAGGATGGCACTTCATCACCCCCAGACAACCTGGTCTCTGCATGGAAAAGCTGACAAATACCTCCTGGAGCAGAGTGAATGGAGCTGAGGCCAGCAGAAATGGCAATGCAGAGAGTTGTCTGTTGGCATGACTTGCCTTGCTGAAATCCCAGGGAAACCTCTGAGGTTAGATTCCAGTCCTTGTCTCTAGTGATATTAACCCAGAGGGACTGTTTGACCTTGTGGGATTGGTCCAGGCTAACATGGGGATAACTGAGTGGTTCATCCTCCATTTACCCAGCAAAGAAATGGAAGACACAGGCTTGGCATGGTGCCTTGTGGTGCCCATCCAGCCTTGTGAGGTGGCAGGCACTGGGTGTTATTTGGGTGCTGGGCAAAGGGGCTGCTCAGCTTTGTTGGGGGTTGTGAAGTGGCTGGGGAGAGGGATGAAGGAGCTGCAGGATTCGTGGGGGCTGTGTCATCTCTGTCCTGGGAAGCTGCCAAGTGTCAGATGGGGAAATCCTGAGTTCTTCTTGGAGGCACAATTGTTTAGTTCTGCTTATTTTGATGGCTTTGTGTTTCAGCCAGAGCCTCAGCACTGCTTAGGCCACACCTTGAGTCCTGTGTCCAGTTCTGGGCCACTCAGTTTAGGAAAGATGTTGAGTTGCTGAAATGTGTCCAGAGAAGGGCAAGAAAGCTGGGGAGGGGTTTGGAGCACAAGCCCTCTGAGGAGAGGCTGAGGGAGTTGGGGTTGCTTAGCCTGGAGAAGAGGAGGCTCAGGGGAGACCTTATTGCAGTCTACAGCTACCTGAAGAGAGGTTGTAGCCAGGTGGGTCCTGGTTTCTTCTCCCAGGCAACCAGCACCAGAACAAGAGGACACAGTCTCAAGCTGCACCAGGGGAGGTTTAGGCTGGAGGTTATGGAGAAATTCTTCCCAGAAAGAGAGATTGGCCATTGGAATGGGCTGCCCAGGGAGGTGGTGGAGTCCCCATCACTGGAAGTGTTTAGGAAGAGACTGGATGAGGCACTTAGTGTCATGGTTTAGTTGATTAGATGGTGTTGGGTGATAGGTTGGACTTGATGATCTCAAAGGTCTTTTCCAACCTGGTCCATTCCATTCCATTCCATTCCATTCCATTCCATTCCATTCCATTCCATTCCATTCCATTCCATTCCATTCCACTCCGCTCCACTCCGCTGCTGGCTGGTGGCAGGAGAGACAGAGATGGGGATAACAATCTCTGTATGAGGCTTCAAACAGCAGGGAGGAAGAGGACAACCCCACATCTTGTTTCATTGGTGGCAGCTCCACGTCCTGGCGTGGCAGCAGCCTCAGTTAATGACAAGTGCTTTGGGGGCTGTGTGAAAGCATCAGAGCTGCTGCTGCCCCCTCCCTCCCTCCCACGCTGGCTGCAGAGCTGGGCACTGCTCAGCCTCATCAGGGGCAGACCCTGCCGATGCCTCATCCCCAAGGGTTTCACAGCGCTTTATATGTTACTGGATGAGGATTCCCATTTCAGTAGTGCTGTACAAGCATGTATGCATGCATATCTGCATATTCTAGAAGCTGTTATGCTAGCAAACTCCCTGGAAGGCTTTCTTTAGAGATGCTATCAACAGGATGTGTCTTGAGTGTGGCAGCCGGGTGGGAGGACCCGGATAAGGACTTTCTTTACTGCCTTGCTGTGCCCACAGTCTCCTGGCCTCTTCTGGGCTCTCTCAGGGATGACTTATCAGAGATCCTTCCCCTCAGGATGGTTAGGATTCAGGATGTGATGCCAGGTCTCTCCATCAGTTGGCACTTTGAAAAGCTTGTGATCATTTTTTTTCTGAAGTAGAGAACAAGTTCTTTGACATGGTTGGAGGCAGCTGCTTGGGGCAGAGGAGGGAAAAGCATCCAGGAAATATTCCCCAGTCATTGCCCTTCGGTGATGAATGAGGACCTCAGGGCTGGAGCTGTTACAATCTCACCCAGCCACATGAGCTGGGGAAAGTTTGGATACTCCAATATTAAAGTCATACTGCATAACATACCATGATGTCTCTGACCTCCTCTGGGGTGGTTAGAAAAGCACCTAAAATTGTATGGTTTCAGGTCTGGTTGTACCTGAGTTCAGCAGAGCTTGGCAGGGTTTGATGCCACCCTGCTGTCAGCTATGTAATGGTGGCAAAGCAACACTCCAGCCTGTGGGAAAGGCTGTGGTTAGTGCACTAGCAGCATCCACGCTGGGATTTGCACCCACACCAGGGTCTGCCCAGGGTTTTCCTCTCGCAGCCTGTGGTGTAGAAATCCCTGCTGGGCATGTCCTGCTGGTGTTGGGGACCTGCTGCCTCCCAGTGATGTCCACATAGGTGGAGTTTGAGGGGAGCACAGACTTTCTCTTGCTATTTAGCTGGTCTGCTGGGCAAAATAGGATCTGCACACAGCTCAGAACTAAGGTTAGAAAACATTTTACATAGCAAGCTTCTGGCTGAAAGCTGCCTTTTTAATGATGAACATGCATCCAGGCTTTGCTTGGGCACCCTTCTGTCCTGTGACTTTGGGACTCAGTTCCAGTGCCTGGCCACTTTTGAAGGTTGAACTCGAGGATCTTAGAGGTCTTTTCCAACCCAAACAACTCTATGATCTATATTGCTGCCTGACAGAATAAACTTCCCCTTTCTGTGAATCTTATCTATTTATTTATCTATTTATTAACTCTTTCTCCTCCTCCCATCAGGGAGAGGCTGTTGGAGACTTTCTCTTCCCTAAGCCTCAGCAAAGCATTTAGGACAAGGGGGCCTGGATCTCATGTTACCACCACTAGCGATGAGTGCAGGTAACAAAAGGCACAAATTCAGCCTGTCCAAGACAGCCTGGAGTGGATGGGACTGCCGCTGGAGCTTCAGAGAGGAAAAGGGGGGGGGGGGGGGGGAACAACAAAGGAAATACTGCAGCCCTCCTCTGTGCTGCTAAGCTCGGGCAGGAAGGGGAGAGCTCAGTGCTTTGCTGAGCCGTGACTTCCAGCCCGAGTCACCCGGAGCATCGAGCACCCCTAAAAGCTCCTGGCTGCATTGTGTGCACGGCTGGAGGGCTGGCCGCATCCTGGCACGTCACATTGTTGTGCTGGGCTCCCGTTTCCCTTCTTCGGATGCGGGTTTTGTTCCTTTGGACAAACACACGGGGCACGACAACAAAAATAATCCCCCCCCCCCCCCCTCCCTCTCCCCTTTTCCCACTGATCCCGGCGCTGGGGCTGTGTGAACCGGCAGCCAGCTGCGGTCGCAGCGCAGTCCCTGAGGCATCGCTCGCCGGCCGCCACGGCAAGGTCGAGGGTTATTTATACTGAGAAATCCCTGGGAACGTGGCACTTCCCCTTTGCCAGAAGGAAAACCGGCCGCTGGGCTGGGGTTGCCCGGGGCGGTGAACTCTGCTGGGTCTCACTGTATTGCAGGATTTCTTCATAAAAGTCCTGGAGGTAGGAGGCTGGCTGAAGCCCGGTGAGTTCCTGGCATACTCAGGAGGGAGGAAAGACTTTGTTTGCCGTCGAGCATGTGCGGCAGTGCTCGCCCCTCCAGTGCCGGGAGCTCCTGTGTGAGGTGGCAGCAGAGGTAGCAGCAGCAGCAGCTGCAGGTCACCCTGGTGGGTGTGGAGGGGCCAGGGTCTTGCCCCAAATGTCCATCCTCATGTGCTGCAGGGCAGTGGGGCCAGCCAGCATCCTTCTGCAAACTCAGCCCTGTGAGCACGTCCACGTGTGCAGCTGGCTTCATAGAATCAGAGAATCAGTAAGATTGGAAAAGACCTCAGAGATCATCAAGTCCAGACTGTCACCCAACACCTCATGACTAACTAAACCATGGCTGCAAGTGCCATGTCCAATCCTTTTTTCAACATCTCCAGGGACAGGGAGACTACCACCTCCCCAGGCAGCACATTCCAATGGACAATCTCTCTTGCTGGGAAGAATTTTCTCCTCACCTCAAGCCTAAACCTACCTTGATGCAGCTTGAGACTGTGTCCTCTTGTTCTGGTGCTGGTTGCCTGGGAGAAGAGACCAACCCCCATCTGGCTACAACCTCCCTTCAGGTAGCTGTAGAGAGCAATAAGGTCTCCCCTGAGCCTCCTCTTCTCCAGGCTGAACAACCCCAGCTCCCTCACTCCTCACAGGGCTGTGCTCCAGACCTCTCCCCAGCCTCGTTGCCCTTCTCTGGACACGTTCAAGTGTCTCAATATCCTTCTTGAGGGGCCCAGAACTGGACACAGTACTCACGGTGTGGCCTAACCAGTGCTGAGTACAGGGGCGCGATGAGCTCCCTGCTCCTGCTGGCCACACTATTTCAAACTTTGTCTTTCTCTCCTCCCAGGAAGCTCCACCCCTGAAGACCCCAGCCTTGGATTTCACCTTGCGCCGAGCCCCTGCCCTCGGCCTGGCCGGCGGCGCCCGCAATGGCCTTGTGTCTCAAGCAAGTCTTCAACAAAGACAAAACCTTTCGTCCCCGGAAGAAGTTTGAGCCGGGCACCCAGCGCTTCGAGCTGTACAAGAAAGCCCAGGCCTCCCTCAAGTCTGGGCTGGACCTGAAGGCGGTGGTGCAGCTGCCTCCTGGTGAGAGCATCAACGACTGGATTGCCGTGCACGTGGTGGACTTCTTCAACCGCATCAACCTCATCTACGGCACCATGTCGGAGTACTGCACGGAGAAGAGCTGCCCCATCATGTCTGGGGGACTCAAGTACGAGTACAGGTGGCAGGACGATAACAAATACAAGAAGCCAACCAAGCTGTCAGCTCCAAAGTACATGTGCATGCTGATGGACTGGATTGAGATGCTCATTAACAATGAGGACATCTTTCCCACGAGGATTGGTGAGTGTGCTCTGATTCCCCCAGGGATCAGTGCTGGGCCCAAGCCTAATCAATATCTTTATTGATGGTGTGGATGAGTGGATTGAGTCCACCGTTAGTAACTTTGCAGATGACACCAAGCTGGGGGCAGGTGTGGATCTGTTAGAGGGTAGGAGAGCTCTGCAGAGGGACCTTGACAGGCTGGACAGATGGGCAGAGTCCAAGGGCATGAGACTGAACACATCCAAGTGCCGGGTTCTGCACATTGGCCACAACAACCCCATGCAGTGCTACAGGCTGGGGTCAGAGTGGCTGGAGAGCAGCCAGGCAGAGAGGGACCTGGGGGTACTGGCTGGTAGTAGGCTGAACATGAGCCTGCAGTGTGCCCAGGCAGCCAAGAAGGCCAATGGCATCCTGGCCTGCATCAGGAACAGCGTGGCCAGTAGGAGCAGGGAAGTCACTGTGCCCCTGTACTTAGCACTGGTTAGGCCACACCTTGAGTCCTGTGTCCAGTTCTGGGCCCCTCAATTTAAGAAGGACATGGAGATACTTGAAGGTGTCCAGAGAAGGGCAACGAGGCTGGGGAGAGGCTGAGGGAGCTGGGGTTGTTTAGCCTGGAGAAGAGGAGGGCCAGGGGAGACCTTATTGCTGTCTACAACTACCTGAAGGGAGGTTGTAGTCAGGTGGGGGTTGGTCTCTTCTCCCAGGCAACCAGCACCAGAACAAGAGGACACAGTCTCAAGCTGTGCCAGGGCAAGTTTAGGCTGGAGGTGAGGATAAAGTTCTTCCCAGAAAGAGTTATTTGCCGTTGGAATGTGCTGCCCAGGGAGGTAGTAGAGTCCCTGTTCCTGGAGGTGTTGAAAAAAGACTGGACATGGCACTTGAAGCCATGGTTTAGTTGTCATGAGGTGTTAGGTATTAGGTAATAGGTTGGACTTGGTCATCTCTGAGGTCTTTGCAAGTTGTCTGGGGTTGTAACCAGTGTGGGTTCCCAAGCCACTGGTGCACCTGAGGGTTGGTACTGCTGAACTTTGCAATCCCAGGGAGTGTGGCTTTTCCTCTTCCAGGTGTTCCTCAGTGTCTGTTGCCCACAGCTTTGTGGCAAATTGGGCTCACCCTGCTCCTCAAGGATGTGGAAAACATGTGTGCTTGAATGTATTCCAAGCTATTCTGCTCTTGTGAGAACTGAGGGCTGATAGGTCATCAGCTTCAGTGCCCTTCCTCAAGGAGTTGAAACACAGGGCTGGTTAGTAATGACCATCACATCCCTGCAGCTCACTCTTCTCTTGGCTAACCAAGTCGGTTTCATGAGATCATAGATTCATTAAGGTTGGAAAAGACCTCTAAGATCATCAGGTCCAACCATCAACCCAACACTGCCATGGCCACTAAACCATGTCCTCAAGTGCCATGTCTGGACATTTTTTGAACACCTCCAGGGATGGTGACTCCACCACCTCCGTGGGCAGCCTGTTCCAATGCCTGATCATGCTTTCAGTAAAGAAATGTTTCCTCATATCCCACCTAAAACTCCTTTGGCACACCTTGAGGCTGTTTTCCTCTTGTCCTACCACTAGTAAATGGGGAGAAGAGACCAACTCCCACCTCACTACAACCTCCGTTCAGGTAGTTGTAGAGAGCAATAAGGTCTGCACTCAGCCTCTTCGCTAGGCTAAATACTCCCACTTCCCTCAGCTGCTTCTCATCAGACTGGATCTTCAGCAGACCCTTCACCAGCTTCATTGCCCTTCTCTGGACATGCTCCAGCACTTCAGTGTCTTTCTTGCAGTGAGAGGCCCCAAACTGAACACAGTATGAGGTGCAGCCTCACCACTGCTGAATACAGGGGCATGATCACTTCCCTGCTCCTCCTGGCCGAACTCTTCCTGATGCAGACCAGGTAGATTCATGGTCCCAAGGTCTAACCCTCATCCCACCTTGCTGCTTCGTTTCTCATCTTCTTTCTGTCTCAGGCCTGATGTGAATGTAATCACGCCTTGCTGTTTATCTGAGGCATTGCCTGAGCAGGGATCTCTGTCTCTGGGATCTGGCCTTTCCAGCTGCCAACTCCCAGGCTGCACAATGCACCCCTTCAAAAAATCTGGCCTTAGGAGGCTGCAGCAGCTGCCAAAGGCAAGCAGCTTGCAAATTAACCCCTCTGCTGCCAACCTGAAGTGCTTGGCTGCTGCCAGGGCTGATATTAATCCTGTTACTGAGCTGCTTCCTTGTTGTTTGAGGAGATGAATTCAAGGCTTGGAGCTGGTGCATTGGCTGGTGGGAGTGCCAGAGCCCCAGGTCATGCCTCGAAGCAGTCACTTTGCAGATGAAACTCAAGACTACTTGAATGTAAAATAAGGTTTCAGGTGCTTCACAGGGGAAAGACATGGCTTTGCAAGTCTGCTTGACCTGTTTTGTTCCCCTGGCAGAGATGAATGAAATCAGTGCAGTTCAGGCTCAGGATTTTCATTAATATGCTGGGAAACATTGAAGAAAAAGGTCTGTGTGGGAATACTGGCATCCACTAACTCATGTACCCCCATTTGACTGTGCTGCTGGGGTTGCTTAGCCTGGAGAAGAGGAGGCTCAAGGGAGACCTTCTTGCTGTCTACAACTACCTGAAGGGAGGTTGTAGCCAGGTGGGGGTTGGTCTCTTCTCCCAGGCAACCAGCACCAGCACAAGAGGACACAGTCTCAAGCTGCACCAGGGGAATTTTAGGCTGAATGTTAGGAAGAAGTTCTTCCCAGCAAGAGAGATTGGCCATTGGAATGTGCTGCCCAGGGAGGTGGTGGAGTCACCATCACTGGAGATGTTTAGGAAGAGACTGGATGAGGCACTTGGTGCCATGGTTTAGTAGTCATGAGGTGTTGGGTGACAGGTTGGACTTGATCTTTGAGGTGTTTTCCAACCTTATTGATTCTATGATTCTATGGATGGGGTTGGCTGATGCCTCAGGTTTCCACTTCTTTCATTTTGCCCTGGGGGCAGGTTCTGGCTGAGGCCCAGGCTGGCTGTGGGCATTCATGTGGAACCCCCTTTTTTTGCTTCAGTTTGTTTGTTTGTTTTTCTTCTAAAGCCATTCCCAGGCTGCCCCTTAAAAGTCCCTTTGCTGCAGGGACCTCGGTATCTTCAGTCTTCTCACAGGCACGTCTTGATGGTTCTAACCTCACACGTGCATCAGGGAACTTAGCCCAAGATCACACTTTCAAATGCATGAAAGACTGTGGTGGGAGGCAGGGGAGGGAGCTGTTGACACTTTGTCATCAGTGTGTCCCCAATTAACTGCCTTTCACTGGCCTGCCTTGTGTGCTGGGTAATTGCTTGGCAGCTCTGGCATTTCAGAAGATGGAGTTGTTTGGCCAAAGGGAAATGTCACATCTGCTCGTTCCCAAAGGGCTTCTCCTCGTTGACATGCAGGATGACAGCGGGGGTTGGGGGACACACAGCAGGGAGGGCTGCAGGGCTCAGGTGAACAGAGATGCTCAGCCTCCCTCCTAAAGGGCCAGCCCTTGGGGAAAGACCCAGGACAAGGGGAATAAGGTGCTGAAGTGGACACTGGGGAGATGTGAGCTGTTTTAAAGAGGGGAAAGGAACCTGATGAGGTGGTGGGGGAAGTTGTTAACTTGTTGCTTTGGAGTTGTGGTGAAGCTTTGTAATATTAGCTGCAAAGATTTGTTCCACTCCTGCTTGTGTCAGGGAAGTGCACTGGCAATGCTGACCACTGTTTCAGCTGGTGTTTCATGAACTGTGTGCATCTCAGCTTTCCCTCCTGGCCCCTCTTTGCCATGTGCAATAAAACTGTCCCACCATCACAAAGGTTTCCCGGGCTAAGGCCACCTGACTGCAGGCAAAACTTTCTACTTGTCTCTTTTTTAATTACTTTCTTTTTCCTTTTCTTAGACCCAGCAAATGTTCCCCAAACTTGCCAATGTTGCCTGAGGCTAACCTCAGCATCCTTCTTCCTCCTAAAGCTACAAACCCTGAAGCGGCACATGATTCAGCACGTCTTGCTCATGGCTGTCCCAACAGTTAAGGGAGAAGTATCTCGTGGGTCAGAGGCGGGAAATCCTCTCACTTGGGCTGAGAGGCTCAGCTGGAAATGAGATAGCTCACTGTCTTGAGGGCTCCCAGGGTTCTTTGGCATGATGGTCAGGGACCTTAGAGGCCCAGCTCCAGTGACTGGAACAGAGCTGGGCCGATTGCACCACTAAAACATCTGGTCCTTCAGCCTATGCCAGAGGTGAGAGGGGATCAGAGTGACCCAGGTGACAAACAGATTTGGTTTAGCCAAGCTGTGTGATGCAGGGCTTGTGCTAGCTCTATCACAAGGCTAGAGAGGCAGCATCTTCCTCATCCCCAGGGAAATTCACTTGCAGGGCTTGGTCCCACTTAAAGGCTTTCAGTATAATCCCTCCTCTGGAGCGGAAACCTGTTTGTCTGCCAGTCAAGATGAGACAAATCCCTGTATGAGGTGAGCTGTGCCACCCTGATAGCTATAAATCCACTGCACTAGCAGCTTTCCTAGACAACCAGTATCAGTTAGCATGTGCTAGCACTCTGTTTCCATTCTCCCAACCGACACAGCTGTCCTGAAAATACATTTAAATGGAGAATAAGCATTGTTCTTAGGCAGGGAGAAGAATAAATGGTTCTACAGGTGTATTTTCACCAGCTGCTAAAACTATAACAGTAGCTTTCTTCACTGAGAGGCCACCTGGAAAATACTGTTTCCTCCTGGTAATCTTTCTGCCCTGTGGGGCCTGGTTTTAGGGAGCCGGCGCTGGACAGCAGCATGCTGGCGAGCAGGGTTGGGTGGATGGGTTTTCCAGGGCCCTGGCAAGTCATTGGCACCTGCACTGCTCACTCCATCATCAGGGTGTTGGTTGCCCAAGGCCAGATGTCCTCCTCATCACCTTTGTGGTCGCTGAAACCTCTCCATGATTAAATCAGCGCAGACGCAGGGTTTGGACCAGATCCAGCCCCGGAAACACCCCACGGTCCCTGCCAAATGTGCCTGCAGCTCCAAAGAGCAGCAGTCACAGGAGATTTGGGAATGGTTCTTGGAAAGCTGCTCCACACTCAAGCCCCCACCATTCAAATGTAAAGCCAGAGAAAACTTAGTAGGAAATGATCTGATCCTTTTCTCCCCATAACAACAGGAGAGAAAGGTTTAGGACTCAGTTAATTGTTGCCATTTTCTCAGCTGGCTATTTTAAACATTATTTGTCCTTCCCCCCCCTTCCCCTCTCCCTCCCTGTCTATTTTCTTCCAAAATTAACACCAAACCAGCTTGCAGCTGTTTTTAGTTTCAAATGGAGCTTTAAAAGACTTATTTTTTTTGGGGGGGGGGAGGGGGAATGAATCACCGCACACCACGCTGGCCAAAGTGGAATTGAGCTATAACGACGACAACAACAATAATTCATCACCCAATTCACTGAATCCCTGCTTTTGCAGAGGAGAAAAATACACTTGCCAAGAAGCAAAGTAGTTTCCTAGTACTGATTCATCATGAAAAAATGAAATTGGCTGGAGCATGAGTGTTAAGGAGGGGAGAGATGGCAGGAGAGATCCAAAAGCCATTCGCAGTCCCTCACCGTAAGCGCAGCCACTTTGTTACCTCTCATTTTCATTTCCTTTACACATGGTCCCAGATGGTTTCCTTATGTTTTGAAGCAATCAGCCCAGAGTGAGGAAAACAGAGGGTTTCTTTTTTTTTCCCTCTCAGAGCATTAAATCACATCTTGAGGTTTTCAAGCAAAACATCCAAGATAAACTGAAGGTGCTAATTCATTTCAGGGCTGTGAGTCATGCCGCTCGCCAGCACCCTGGCTGTGTTGCAGGCAGTGAAATTGTACCTGCTCTACTTAAAGCTTTTGCTCTAGCTTGGAGCATGGGTAAGGCTGTCCCTTTTCCCCTCCTATGCATGGCTGCTCTGCTCCAGTCCTCCTGAGACTGAGCTGCGTTCCTGCCCTGGGGCAGGCGATGCTTCCAGCGCTGGCTGCCTGGTCTGTGTGCAGCGTCTGGGTAGCACATGCCAGTGAGCACAAGTGGAGGAGAAGAGCTGACCTGATGGATAAATCTTCTTCATAGCATCTGAGAGAGAGCTCACATTGCATCCTCAGGTCCCCTCCTCCTCATTCGTCATGCAAGAGGAAGCAGAGAGTGACTACTGCACGCCAGATTGTGGGCTGCTGCTGCTTTCTTCAAAGTTGCTGGATGAAAACCCAGTGAATTAAATGTAAGGGTAATTTCCATGCCTTTAAATCAGCCCAGGTGGCTTTTCACAGGATCACCAAGGTTGGAAGAGACCTCAAGGATCAAGTCCAACCCATCACCACAGACCTCATGACTAAACCATGGCACCAAGTGCCGCATCCAATCCCCTCTTGAACACCTCCAGGGACGGTGACTCCACCACCTCCCTGGGCAGCACATTCCAACAGCTAATGACTCTCTCAGTGAAGAATTTTCTCCTCACCTTGAGCCTGAACTTGCCCTGGTGCAGCTTGAGACTGTGTCCTTTTGTGGTGCTCTGCCATCCCCTGAGGCAGCTGGGACCAGCGTCAGCAGGATGCATTGGGATGACACTGCTGTGTCCCTGTATGTGTGTATGGCTGGGGAGGGTGAAGCAAACCCAAGAGCATTGCCATGCCAGGGTGGGTTGTCAAAACATGGGGCTTCATCCTGCCTTTTGCCTTGGCTTGCCACACTTCTGTCAACAGATCAGCTCAGCCATGCAGAGTCAGTCTCACCAGCCTCTTCCCTTCATGTCACCAAGCTGCTGCTCCTGCTGGTTTGTTCCACTATTCACCACCTCCGAGATGAAGTCCTCCAAGCAAGGGCCACTACTGGCTCCTGAGTGCCAGTTATTGGCACACTGGCCACAAATGGAGTCTCTGTGCTGCTGGTTGCAATGTTCATGTACCTGGCCCAAGCTGTCAGGGAGGTGGGAAACAGAAAAGGAGCAGCCTGCTATGCTTCATGCTTAGGCAATGGGCCCCATTGCTCCCCACATGCTGTCAGTGTGATCCCTCCTAGCAGCCAGTCTCTGATCATAGAATCATAGAATTGTTAGGGCTGGAAGGGACCTCAAGGAGCATCCAGTTCCAACCCCCGCCATGGGCAGGGACACTTCACACTAGATCATGTTGCTCAGAGCCACATCCAGCCTGGCCTTAAAAACCTCCAGGGATGAGGCTTCTGCCACCTCCCTGGGCAACCTGTTTCAGTGTCTCACCACCTTCGTGGGGAAAAACTTCTTCCTGACATTCAATCTGAATCTACCCACTTCTAGTTTTGCTCCATTTCCCTAGTCCTATCACTACCTGACATCCTTAAACATGTCACTTGCAGGGGCCATCAGCAATGAAATCAGCTCTCCTTGAGCACGGGTCTGGCTGCTCAGTGTGAAGACAAACATCTGCAGGGGCAGGTTTGGTACATGGCCTGTGCCCAGATCCCTGTCCCAGGGCCTTCCTGTTGCTGGGATGTGCTGGCTGCACCATGTGTCTGGCTGCAGGGAGGAGCAGGGTCCCCTTGTGTGCTGGAGAGGATGTCCCACGCATTGTCTGCTGGACATCCGCTGCCCTAGCAGCTGTGACCCAGGGCAAGATGTGTTTATGCCAGATCTTTAGAACTAGAAGTAACCAGGTTGGAAGAGACCCTTGAGATCATCGAGTCCAACCTATCACCCAACACCACCTAATCAACTGAACCATGGCACCAAGTGCCCCATCCAGTCTCTTCCTATTACCTAACAGCTAACAGCTAACTAAACCATGGCTTCAAGTGCCACATCCAATCCTTTTTTCAACCCCTCCAGTGATGGTGACTCCACCACCTCCCTGGGCAGCACATTCCAATGGCCAATCACTCTCTCTATGACAAACTTCTTCTTAACATCCAGCCTAAACCTTCCCTGGCACAGATTGAGACTGCATCCTCTTGTTCTGGTGCTGGTTGCCTGGGAGAAGAGACCAACCCCCTCCTGGATAAAACCTCCCTGCAGGTAGTTGTAGACAGCAAGAAGGTCTCCCCTGAGCCTCTTCTTCTCCAGGCTAAGCAACCCCAGCTCCCTCAGCCTCTCCTCACAGGGCTGTGCTCCAAACCCCTCCCCAGCTTTGTTGCCCTTCTCTGGACACCTTCCAGCAACTCAACATCTTTCCTAAACTGAGGGCCCAGAACTGGACACAGGACTCAAGGTGTGGCCTAACCAATGCTGAGTCCAGGGGCAGAATGACCTCCCTGCTCCTGCTGGCCACACTCACTGTTCCTGATAACTGGCCAGGATGCCATTGGCCTTCTTGGCCACCTGGGCACACTGCTGGCTCATGTTCAGCCTACTATCAACCAGTCCCCCCAGGTCCCTTTCTGCCTGGCTGCTCTCCAGCCACTCTGACCCCAGCCTGTAGCTCTGCATGGGGTTGTTGTGGCTAGCACTTAGATCTTTCTGCTGTTCTCCCTAGGCTGGTCAGATGCAACCTTTATTTTCCTTTCAGCTCTGGGTGAGGGGATAGGGAATTTATCCAGCTCCTTACCAGCATGGCCAGTGTCTGCTGGGGATGCTGTGGGTTGCTTTCCAAGTCATCAACAAGTGAGGCATGACTGCTGCTGGCAGAGGCAACCTGCTCAACAGCTATCCACCCTGCTTCCCTCTTGTGAGGAAACACTTTGATGAGCTGGTACAGGCCCCCATACCAAATGCAGAGTCCAGTCAAGCATCCATAGCCTGTATTGAGGGCCAAGGCAGAGGAGGCGGAAGTGTGGCTGCAGCATGGGTAGAGGAAGCAGGACCAGATGGCCCAGGCTTGTGCACTGTGCCACTGGAGCTGGCTGTGCATCTCAGGGCATGTGTGAGAGTGAGAGGGGTGATGAGGGAAGCAAGAGCTAGTGCTGGACCCCAAAGCCCATGGTTGTGGTGGTGTCACGACAGGGTAGAGTGAGGTGTGACCTGTAGAAGCCCATTACTGATCGCCAGCGACCTCTACAGCCTGGCCATGCCACACGCTGACACCTTGTGATGGACACGAAGAAGAGCAGCCCAGCTTCACCTGCGAGCTGCTGCTACTGGGTTCATGTGAAACCACAGTGAGGGGGTAGCCCAGAAGGTTATCTGTAGGTCCTTGCAGATTACTGATCTCTTTCCAGACCTCATCAGGTATAGGATAGCTCAGCAGATCCCATAGTTGTCGAGAGCCACAGGAGTTGGGCCAAATGACCTTCAAAGGTCCCTTCTGGCCCAAACTATTCTATGATACATGCTACCTATATTCTCTGATGTAAGAGATGCTTTTGGAGAACCTAGGATATAGCTGGAAGTGTCTCCCCTCCAAGTCTTTCAGCTGCCAACATGTTCATGAAGACTTGCTGGTAACTAATTTATAGGAGAAGACAGTTCCTGGCTAATCTTTTTAGAGGACAAATGTGGTGGAAAGCCACTTGTCACCATCTGCCAGCTCTGAAGGCAGGTCAGCTAGCAGCACTGTCTGCACTGTAGGTGCTATCAGCCCTGGGGGTCTCAGATCCTTTTGATCTGCTGCTCACTGTCTGATCTTATTTCTTTCTCACCTCAGGACTGGGTTGAGGTTTGCTGCTTTCCTTCACTATCACTCTCACAGTTTGGTGATAAACTCCTGGTAGCTGGTCAGGTCTGTTTTGTTCTTCCTTGTTGCCTGCTCTGATCAGAGGAGACACCAGACAAGTGGGACACATGACGAAGTGGAGGCAACAAACGCATCGCTGTCTGCCTGCAGGCGCCTCGCTGAGTTCCTGGCAGCGACTGCTCGCCTCTGGTCCCAGGGAGACAGGCTGCTCAGAACAGTGTGTACTCCCCAGCCAGGACCCAGCAACATGCACTCTTCAGAAACTACTTGCTGTGATGAAGTTGTCTTTATTAAAAACATGTTGCCTGGTAGTTCTTCAAAGCTGGTCTGCAGGGGCCAACCTAACGGCATGTCTGAGTACCCAGCTGGGTCATTAAGGCTTTTATTTGCTCAGCAAATTCTCATCCAGTGCAAAAAAACCCCATATTAAATGAAGACCTTAATAAAGCACTGTGTCCTTCCTGGCTGCAGGGAGGTGAGGACTAAGTTCTTCACAGAGAGAGTTGTTAGCCATTGGGATGTGCTGCCCAGGGAGGTGGTGGAGTCACCGTCCCTGGAGGTGTTCAAGAGGGGACTGGACGTGGCACTTGGTGCCATGGTTTAGTAGTCACGAGGTGTTGGGTGACAGGTTGGACTTGATGACCTTTGAGGTCTTTTCCAACCTTGTTGATTCTATGATTCTATGAAACCTGGAGATCTCTCTCTGAGCCCTGCCCTTATCAGACTGGTAGGCAAGGATAACTCCCTGTCAAAGGTGGAAGGCAGAAGTAGAACTCCCAGACCATCTCTAAGCTGCTGGCATGGGGGAAGCCATGGCTGTCCTTTGCCAGATGCTAACACCTTTCCCAGAAAGTCTTAATGAGATCTGTAACAGCTGGCAGCAAAATGGGTCATGCCGAGGTCCCTGCTGTGGGAGCAGCCCTGGGGCTGAGGCTTGCTCATGGGTATGCAGAGCAGCTGCTGTGAATCAGACTCTAAACTTCCTCTCTGTGTTCATGTGACTCTGAGCTGAGCTGTGTGTGCTCCTGCAGCTGGTGGCTGGGACATCCACTGTGGCAGGAGCACACATGCTTGTGCCTGCTCCCTGCTTCCAGCACTGTCCATGGGGCAAGGTGAGGTTGGGCTGAGCTGAGGCTGACTCATTTCAGACCAAAGATCCTTTTCTGTTACAGTTTCAAGCTGTGCCAGGGGAGGTTTAGGCTGGATGTTAGGAAGAAGTTCTTCCCAGAAAGAGAGATTGGCCATTGGAATGTGCTGCCCAGGGAGGTGGTGGAGTCACCATCCCTGGAGGTGTTTAAGAAGAGCCTGGATGAGGCACTTGGTGCCATGGTTTAGTTGATTAGATGGTGTTGGATGATAGGTTGGACCTGCTGATCTCAAAGGTCTTTTCCATCCTGCTTAATTCTGTATTCTGTAATAATATCAAGTGCTGTAATACTGAACCCAGCATCCACTGAACCCTGGCTGGTGAAAAGAGGCTCCATGCATGATGTTGGAAGGACAGATGCTGTCTGTTGCCACCCATGGAGGAGAGAATCTTGGTGCTGCTGCTGCTGCTGCTGCTGGGAAACAAAGCTGCCAGGAGCCTTTGTGGGGCGGGGGGAAAGAGTTTAATTTCCTGGTGAGGCTGCTGAGAAAGATTCAAAGATAAAATTACCATTTTTATTTCAGCTAAGAGGTCTGCTGGTGCTTGCCACAGTGCCAAGTGTGTGAGCCTGGGCATGGCTGAGCAGAGGTTATTTGGGAAGAGCCTTTAAAGGTTATGTGCTGCATTAACAAGAGGCTAAGGGAGGAGGCTGGCACAGCCGTGGGAAGAGAGGGGTTTTGTTTTGTTCTCTGCAGATTTGCATTGAATTGCTCAGGGGAGAGGCAGAAACTCCAGGGGAAACAAATGTCAGTTGTTTCATTTTCCTCCGCCCAGTAAAACCACTCCAGGTTTCAAAGCCACGGCTCGTTGTGAGATTCACCCCCAGCTTGCTGACGCTGACTGTATCCCACCTCTGAGATTTTCACTCTGATAGCAGGGCATGTAGATAAGGATGGAAATGGCTTTGTTTGGGACAAGGCTGTAAGTGTAGAGCAATGTGTGGTGGGTCTCATTCGTGAACAACCTGTGGGAACAGCTCAGGAAGGAGCATCATACAGCTGCAATGAAATTCCAGCCTGAGCATCATTAAAGTGGGAAGTTTGCCTGCTGGTTTAATGAGGAATTCGCTGAAACTAGGATGAGGTAAAAGGGTAGAAAGTGGTTGTCTCTGTTGGTGCATCAGAAGTGATGTTTGAGGGTGTGTGGAGGGAGAAATCCAGTATGAAGCATGCTTTTAGAATGGAGTGGAGTGGAGTGGAGTGGAGTGGAGGGAGTGGAGTGGAGTGGGTGGAGTGGAGTGGAATAGAATAGAATAGAATAGAATAGAATAGAATAGAATAGAATAGAATAGAATAGAATAGAATAGAATAGAATAGAATAGAATAGAATAGAATTAACCAGGTTGGAAAAGTCCTTAGAGATCATCGAGTCCAACCTATCACCCAACAGCATCTAATCAACCAAACCATGGCACCAAGCGCCCCATCCAGTCTCTTCCTAAACACCTCCAGTGATGGTGATTCCACCACCTCCCTGGGCAGCACATTCCAATGGCCAGTCTCTCCTTCTGTGAAGAATTTCTTCCTAACATCCAGCCTAAACCTCCCCTGGTGCAGCTTGAGACTGCATCCTCTTGTTCTGGTGCTGGTTGCCTGGGAGAAGAGACCAACCCCCACCTGGCTGCAAACTCCCTTCAGGGAGTTGTAGAGTGCAAGAAGGTCTCCCCTGAGCCTCCTCTTCTCCAGGCTAAGCAACCCCAGCTCCCTCAGCCTCTCCTCATAGGGCTTGTGCTCCAGACCCCTCCCCAGCTTTGTTGCCCTTCTCTGGACACCTTCCAGCAACTCAACATCTTTCCTAAACTGAGGGCCCCCCAGCCTTGCTGCCCTTCCCTGGACATGTTCAAGAGTCTCAATGTCCTTCTTAACTTGAGGAGCCCAGAACTGGACACAGGACTCAAGGTGTGGCCTAACCAGTGCACAGTACAGGGGCACAATGACTTCCCTGCTCCTGCTGACCACACTATTCCTATTTACAGGACCAGGGAAGGTATCTTTCTGCTGGCAGGAGGTACAGTTCTGTTCATGGACCTACGTAAATGCAATTTGATTTACGCTGTGCCTGCACGGGGCTGTAGGGGAACGACAGGGAGAGGGCAGAAGGATCCTCTGCCAGATTATCTGGTTGATAGTACACTGAACATGAGCCAGCAGTGTGCCCAGGTGGCCAAGAAGGCAGATGGCATCCTGGCCTGTATCAGGTGTGGCCAGCAGGAGCAGGGACGTCATTCTGCCCTGTGCTCAGCACTGGTGAGGCCACTCCTTGAGTCCTATGTCCAGTTCTGGGCCCCTCAGTTTAGGAAAGATGTTGAGTTGCTGGAAGGTGTCCAGAGAAGGGCAACAAAGCTGGGGAGGGGTTTGGAGCACAAGCCCTGTGAGGAGAGGCTGAGGGAGCTGGGGTTGCTTAGCCTGGAGAAGAGGAGGCTCAGGGGACACCTTATTGCTCTCTACAACTACCTGAAGGGAGGTTGTAGCCAGGTGGGGGCTGGTCTCTTCTCCCAGGCAACCAGCACCAGAACAAGAGGGACGCAGTCTCAATCTGTGCCAGGGGAGGTTTAGGCTGGATGTTAGGAAGAAGTTCTTCATAGAAAGAGTGATTGGCCATTGGAATGTGCTGCCCAGGGAGGTGGTGGAGTCACCATCACTGGAGGTGTTTAGGAAGAGCCTGGATGGGGTGCTTGGTGCCATGGTTTAGTTGATTAGATGGGGTTGGGTGATAGGTTGGACTTGATGATCTCTAAGGTCTCTTCCAACCTGGTTAATTCTATTCCATTCCATTCCATTCCATTCCATTCCATTCCATTCCATTCCATTCCATTCCATTCCATTCCATTCCACTCCACTCTGCTCTTCCGGATGGAGCCAGACTGTGACAGATGTGGCTTCCTCCACCAGATGAGAAACTTTCTTACCTACTGCAGCTCCCTGAGTCCTTCATACCACGTTGGTGTGAAATTGCTGGTTGGGCAATGAGGAAGTGAGTGGGGAGGGCTAGATGGCACACTGCCCTGGTGCAGTGGTCACTCTTGACATGAGCCAAGAGAGTCCTTCCTCATCATCCATGACTCCCTGCTAAGAATGGCAGTGACCTTGAAATGTAAGCTGGCTTACTGTTTGTTTGCTTGCTTGCTTTTTACATTGTGGAATGGCTTCAAACTTGCTTCTGCTTTGCAGGTGTTCCCTTCCCCAGGCAGTTCCAGCAAGTTTGCACTAAGATCCTCACCCGTCTCTTCCGTGTCTTTGTCCATGTCTACATTCACCACTTTGACAGCATCATCAACATGGGTGCTGAGGCTCACGTCAACACCTGCTACAAGCACTTTTACTACTTCATCAGGGAGTTCAGCCTCATTGACCATCGGGAGCTGGAGCCTTTGGTAAGGATGCCCCAGGGGACAGGGAGGTGGAGGGAGTGAGAGTGGTGTGGGCTGAACACAGCACTTGTAGGTTCAGGAGAGGGCTGGAATCCAAGCAGTGCAGTCACCCTCTAAGGACACATTCAGCCACCCTGCCTTCTATCATAGGATAGAATAGGATAGGATAGGATAGGATAGGATAGGATAGGATAGGATAGGATAGGATAGGATGAACGGAACGGAAAGGAACGGAATAGAATAGAATAGAATAGAATAGAATAGAATAGAATAGAATAGAATAGAATAGAATAGAATAGAATAGAATAGAATAGAATAGACCAGGTTGGAAGAGACCTTCAAGATCATCATGTCCAACCTATCACCCAGCACCATCTAATCAACTAAACCAGGGCACCAAGTGCCTCATCCAGGCTCTTCCTAAATGCCTCCAGTGATGGTGACTTCACCACCTCCCTGGGCAGCCCATTCCAATGGCCAATCTCTCTTTCTGGGAAGAACTTCTTCCTAACATCCAGCCTGAACCTCCCCTGGTGCAGCTTGAGACTGTGTCCTCTTGTTCTGGTGCTGCTTGCCTGGGAGAAGAGACCAACCCCACCTGGCTACAACCTCCCTTCAGGTAATTGCAGACAGCAATAAGGTCTCCCCTGAGCCTCCTCTTCTCCAGGCTAAGCAACCCCAGCTCCCTCAGCCTCTCCTCATAGGGCTTGTGCTTGAGACCCCTCCCCAGCTTTGTTCGCCCTTCTCTGGACACCTTCCAGCAAGTCAACATCTTTCCTAAACTAAGGGCCCCAGAACTGGACACAGGACTCAAGGTGTGGCCTCACCAGTGCTGAGTACAGGGGCAGAATGACTTCCCTGCTCTTGCTGGCCCCACAATCATGTAACTATCATCTTTAGTGCTCTCAGAAAGAACTTTCCAGCAGCAGTGGGGAAACCCTTCTTAAACTCTGCCTCTGCTGCCATGCCTATGAGTCACTCTTCAGTACCCTCAGGACCACTGTAACAGTGCCCTTCTGTACTGCCTTGGTAGCTCTAATACTATTTGCACATCAAAGTGTTTCCAGCCAGTTATGTCCATGTGGCTTTCTGGGGTCAGATTTGAGCCCAAGCCTTCTCTCCACAGTCTTGAGGATTCCTACATGTGGACTAAGGTCCCTGCTTGACATCTCATTGTGAATTGCAATGGGGCTGCAGGAAGGCATGCCCACAGCTAGAGGCCAAGCTGGAGAGATCTCTGGAGTTCCAAGTTTCTCTGCAGCTTCCCTTGGGGAAGCAATTAGCTAGACAGAAGGTAAGAGTCCCTGAAAACAGCAGCAGTGCTGGGAAGCAGAGGCCAGACAGCCTAGGCACAGAAACTAGGAAATGTGCATAGTTAGTGTTGCAAGAGAAGCAAGTGTGTAACAGGCAGGGTTGAGTGTGGGCTGACCCAGGAGGGACATACTGCAATGGGCAGGAGGAGCAATGACCCAGTAGTAAGCACACTGTGATAGGGGCTGGGTTGCAGAAAAGGACATATGCAGCAGCAGAGAACCAAGGAGGGCCAAGAAGATCTTATCCCAGGAAGAGCTGAGCTGAGAAAAGTCCTGGGGGAGATGGGAGTGTGGCCTTGCCCTTAAATGTTGAGAGCTTGACTTCTTCTCTGCTTTCATTTGTCTCAGGCAATTTGCTGCCCATCTGTGATTTGGGGGATGGAAAGGTAACGATCTAATCAGGGAAGACCTGAATGGCAAGAGCAGCTGCATTAATTACTTGGTACACTTTGGTTGTGACCTTTATTGCCACAATGGCCCTGGACTCCAGCAAATGGCAGCTCAGTGGCATTTTGTCCCCTGTTGGTTTTCCTCACCGCTGCTCCACATGACAAACTTCTTTAGTATTGATATACAGCTCCTAGTTGTGCCATCTCCTCTTACACCAGCAAACATCAGCCAGTAATTAGCACCTCCTAGCCAAAGCACAGGCTGACATAGCTAAATAGGCTTTCAATGCCAGTGATTCACATGCAACATGAGATGACTTATGGGTCTGGATGAGTCTAAACTGAGCAGACTTTCCTGTGTGATGTAAGCGCGGTTAAACTACAAGGAAATGAGGCACATTTACCACAGGTCTATTTGTGTCTCATTCCTTGGCTTGCTCAGTGCCTGGCATCCAAGCCCCAGGCAAACCTAACCACATGGAAGACCTCCTTCCCTCAGGCGTGTATGAGAATGTCTGGCAAGCAGAGGACAGCTGTGTCTAGGATGCACTGCTGAGTTGAGGAAGGAAGGACAAGTAGCAGCAGTGTGAGGAGCCCTATGAGGAGAGGCTGAGGGAGTTGGGGTTGGTTAGCCTGGAGAAGAGGAGGCTCAGGGGGAGACCTTATTGCTGCCTACAACTACCTGAAGGGAGGTTGTAGCCAGGTGGGGTTGGTCTCTTCTCCCTTGCAACCAGCACCAGAACAAGAAGACACAGTCTCAAGCTGTGCCAGGGGAGGTTTAGGCTGGATGTTAGGAAGAAGTTCCTCACAGAAAGAGTGATTGACCATTGCCCAGGGAGGTGATGGAGTCACCATCACTGGAAGTGTTTAGGAAGAGACTGCATGGGGTGCTTGGTGCCCTGGTTTAGTTGGTTAGATGGTGTTGGGTGATAGGTTGGACTCAATGATCTCAAAGGTCTTTTCCAACCTGGTTAATTCTGTTCTGTTCCGTTCCATTCCATTCCATTCCATTCCATTCCATTCCATTCCATTCCATTCCATTCCATTCCAAACATGCTTTTTGTATGTCACCAATCCATTACTCCTACATTCACTCAGGAATAAAAAGTTACCAAGTTCATTATTTCCTGCTGTCCATTAGTAACATCCAACCTCTGCAGCACTTCACACTCAGTGCACTTTCCTGTGGCTAATTACTCTCCCCAGCTCAAGACAGAGAATCAGTGACTCGCTTTGCTCATTGCCCTTCACACTGAACTGCACCATAGCTGTTGCTCTGGTCCCAAGTGATTTTATGTCCTGAAGGATTCATCAGCTGGCTTGACACTTAAAGCAAGCACAGGCAGTGAGCTGCATCTGCCTTCATTTTAGTTTTGACTGCAGGCTTTGGTTTTCACAAGTTCTCAAGGTCTGTGGAGAGCTGACAGTATCTCAGGAGGGATGAGATGAACTGCCCTTGAGAGGGCAATCCCTCTTGACTGCCTCATGAGCCCCATACAGCTATCCTAACTTTGCATTTAGATGGCCAGAGATAGTTCACATGAATCCCATGGCAGAGGAGACTCCTGTTTGGAGAGCTGCCTGTTCCCTGCATGTGATTACAGAAGGCCAACAAGCAAGTGGAGGGAGCACATCTGGAGCAGGACAGTAAGTTGAGTGCTGTGTTCTGGGTTAAGCTTTCCAGATGTGGACTTTCCACCATGGAACCTCAGCTTTCAGATTTAGGAGTAAGAAACAAAGGGAAAAAACCTGCACCTCCCCATCCAGAAACTGTCCTGCTAGGGCCAAATACCTTAGAAAAACTACAGAGACTGTGGCATTAAGGAGTTCATTGGTTTCTAAGCTTGACTTTGTCTGAATCTGCCTCAGTCTCCCTTTGGTCAGTCTTCTTTGTGACATGACTTCTAATCAGCAAATCTTGGGAGCCGAGAATGAGCTCCATCCTTTGGACAGGCAGAGCCTGTGAAAGGCAGTGATTCACCCTCTTAACAAGTGAAGAAATATGGGGGCAGAGAGAAGCTGTGCACTTGCTTCTTGGACAAGGGCAGCAGCACTGGCAGAGGTCCAGCTGGTTATATACTGAGGCAGAGCTGTGGGGATTTCCAGAGCGTGATGAATGCCTTGGACATCTGGGGCCAGTGTGAGGAATTCACAGGCACCTCAACAGTGCAGTAGTTGTCCAGGCCCATCCTGTTTAAAGCTGCTTTTGTGCATGGTGCTGTGCTAGTGGGGTGGGCTGGTTGCTGTTGCAAGAGGATGTCCACAGCCTTCTCACACCCATCCCCCCACACCCCCCTTCTCTCTCCTTCCAAACTTCCTGTTTGCAACGTGATTTTTGGGGCAGAGCATCAGCTCTTCATCTGCTGGCAGGGTTCTGCACTTGAGTGACTTTGCAAGTTACCCCTCCAGAGAAGGCCTCCCTTTGCCCTTCTTTCCTGATGGATTTTATAAACAAATCTCTCAGTGCTGAAGAGCTGAGACTGCAGCTTCTGTCCCCTAAAGGGCCTTTTATGGGGTTGCTCAGGGGTCACCCTGCTTGCCTAGTTCTCCTTTTTTTCCAAGAGCTGTATCCTTCCTTCTCAGCAGACCAGTCCTACTTCAGATCTATTTTGGAAGTACATTTTATTGTGCAAGCCTTCCTCTGGGGTGCGTGATGGGGTCTGTGTGCACATGCAGAGTCTCAAGCCATGAGCCAGAGAGAACCACAGCAGCAGTATACATGATTTGCAAGCTATTAGCTGAGCTCCTTAAGGCAGGAACAAGTACCATCTTCCACCAGCTGAAAGCTGGGCACCTTCCTAATGCAGCTGGCACATTGCCATCCTGGCTAAAGAAAACAGCCTGTTAGCCTAAACAGAGCTTGCTCTTGCAGGAGGTTTCCTGTGTCCTTCTGTTATTCAGTCATTAGCATTGCAGTGTGACTGTGGGATCCCTTACCAAAACCATGGGTCCTCTGGGTGGGCCGTTGTCACTTGGAGTGAGAGCCAAGAGCAGCTCCATGTCCCATCTCCTTAGGCAGCTGCAAACAGTGTGAGAGCAGCACTGCCTTGTCTGGCTGCTCTATGGCTGAGTCAGGAACAGGACCTGCATCTTCCAACACCTCAGCCAACATGTTCTCAAAGCTAGGGCACAGCCCAAATAACCTTGTGCCACAGAGACTGAGAGGGATGCCAGCAAGCAGCTGCTGAGGCAGAGCAGTTGCCAGGAGGGCTGGCGTGGGAAACAGAGAAACAGTCCCCGAGACTCCCATGGTCATTTCCTTGGGTTGTTTCAGGACACCACTAAAGCATCTGACGTGTCCCTACTAAAACCTGGCCCCTGTACTCAGCACTGGTTAGGCCACACCTTGAGTTCTGTGTCCAGTTCTGGGTCCCTCAATTTAAGAAGGACATTGAGACACTTCAATGTGTCCAGAGAAGGGCAATGAGGCTGGGGAGAGACCTTGAGCACAGCCCTGTGAGGAGAGGCTGAGGGAGCTGGGGTTGTTTAGCCTGGAGAAGAGGAGGCTCAGGGGAGACCTTATTGCTGTCTACAACTACCTGCAGGGAGGTTGTAGCCAGTTGGGGGTTGGTCTCTTCTCCCAGGCAACCAGCAGCAGAACAAGAGGACACAGTCTCAAGCTGTGCCAGGGAAAGTTTAGGGTAGAGGTGAGGAGAAAGTTCTTCACAGAGAGAGTTGTTAACCATTGGAATGTGCTGCCCAGGGAGGTGGTGGAGTCACCATCCCTGGAGGAGTTCAAGAGGGGATTGGACATGGCACTTGGCGCCATGGTTTAGCAGTCATGAGGTGTTGGGTGGCAGGCTGGACTTGATGATTTTTGAGGTGTATTCCAACCTCATTGATTCTATGATTCAATGATTTTGCACTTACTGCTTCTTTCTTTTCCTTCCCTCCTCAATGCAGAAAGAAATGACAGAGCGAATTTGTCACTGAAGCGTTTTGGCAGGGGAACTCAGCTGGCTCGTCTGGACTCTGCTGGGACAAGGCACCCTGCGCCGTCAGACCTCTTCCTAAGCACTTGCCCTGGGCATCTCAACTCAATGACTATGAACACTGCAGAAGAGCCTCTTCAGGCCAGGGCTGAATCCTAAGCCTGCTGCCAAGCACCTCTGGACAGATTTATTATTTCTTTAATAGATCCTAGTCACTGTTGTATGTCTCCTGCCTTAGAAAGCCACTGACTTACTGGAGAATGAGGCAAGTTTGGTTGACTTTTGCACACTCTGGTTTCTAAGTCTCAATCTCCTATCTGCAAACATTTCTTCAGCCACATTGCTGGAAGGTGTCCAGAGAAGGGCAACAAAGCTGGGGAGGGGGTTGGAGCACAAGCCTTGAGAGGAGAGGCTGAGGGAGCTGGGGTTGCTTAGCCTGGAGAAGAGGAGGCTCAGGGGAGATCTTAATGCTCCCTACAACTACCTGAAGGGAGGTTGTAGCCAGGAGGGGGCTGGTCTCTTCTCCCGGGCAACCAGCACCAGAACAGGAGGACACAGTCTCAAGCTGTGCCAGGGGAAAGTTTAGGCTGGAGGTGAGGAGAAAGTTCTTCCCAGAAAGAGTAATTTGCCATTGGAATGGGCTGCCCATGTCCCCATCCCTGGAGGTGCTCAAAAAAGGATTGGATGTGGCACTTGCAGCCATGGTTTAGATAGTCATGAGGTGTTGGGTGACAGGTTGGACTTGATCTCTGAGGTCTTTTCCAACCTTATTGATTCTATGATTCTGTGATTCTATGATTCCTCACATCTAATCCAAGTCTATCCTCTGTCAGTGTAAAGCGCTTTAGCACTCAAACCATTCTGACCTTTTGAAAGCTTCCTGTTGCTACCTGGTCTGTGCCATTATTCCATTGCAAGGTGTCACATCTCAGCATTTCATAGGATCAGTCAGGGTTGGAAGGGACCACAAGGATCATCTAGTTCCAACCCCCCTGCCATGGGCAGGGACACCCCACACTAGATCAGGCTGGCCAGAGCCTCATCCAGCCTGGGCTTAAATACCTCAGGGCCTCAACCACCTCCCTGGACAACCCATCCCAGGGCTTCACCACTCTCATGGGGAAGAACTTCTTCCTCACATCCAGCCTGAATCTCCCCATCTCCAGCTTCATTCCATTCCCCCTAGTCCTATCACTACCTGACATCCTGAGAAGTCCCTCCCCAGCCTTCCTGTAGGCCCCCTTCAGATATTGGAAGGCCACAGTGAGGTCACCTCGGAGCCTTCTCTTCTCCAGACTGAACAGCCTCAACTCCCTCAGTCTGTCCTCATAGGAGAGGTGCTCCAGCCCTCTGCTCATCCTCGTGGCCCTTCTCTGGACACGCTCCAGCACGTCCACATCCCTCCTGTAATAGGGCCTCCAGAACTGGAGGCACTACTCCAGGGTGGGGTCTCACCAGAGCTGAGTAGAGGGGGAGAATCCCCTCCCTTGACCTGCTGGCCACACTTCTCCTGATGCAGCCCAGGATCTGATTGGCTTTCTGGGCTGCAAGTGCACATTGAGAGCTCCTGTTGAGCCTTTCATCCAACATGTTTCCATGTTTCCTCCCCTTCTGCTTGCAGCAGCTGATAACTGGTGCTGTGCTCCCTGTGCCATTCTTCTTTTGACAAGAGTTGGAAGTCTTTGTGTTGGTTTTGGGTTTCCCTCCCCCCCCCACTGTTTTGGGGTGAAATAAAATCAAATAGTCTGAGCCACAATATCATGATGTTTGTGCTTCCTCTATACCTGACACAGATGATATTTATAACCTGGGGCTTGGCCATTTTTGGGGTAGGGAGGGGATGTGGCTAGAAAATGGAATTATGTAGTCAGCATTAAAGCACACAAGTGAATTTTTTAGCTGTCAAAGCACCTATTTTGTTGTGAATTTTTTTTTTCTTTCCTCTTGTGTACCAGATGTTTATTTTTACATGGAAATAAAACAGAGCAAAATGGACACAAAGCTACTTGGGAGGTCATTCCAATATTTTCTGTGTAAAATAGTGAGTGAAAATTCTCTTCATGCTTAAAGAAATGTGAATACTTAATGACTGAATGTTACTACTTCATGGGATACTTCATTCTTCCCTGATTCATCTGGAGTGATCCAGGCATCGTGAAAAAGCACTCAGGTTAACTTGAAGAATGGATTTCCTCTGAGAGATCCAGCACCAGTGGAACTGGATGCCATGCTGAGACATAAGCTTGTATCTTGATGGCATTCAACAAGTCCAAGTGCTGGGTGCTGCACTTTGGCCACAACAACCCCATGCAGTGCTACAGGCTGGGGTCAGAGTGGCTGGAGAGCAGCCAGGCAGAAAGGTACCTGGGGGTATTGGTTGACAGCTGGCTGAACATGAGCCAGCAGTGTGCCCAGGGGGCCAAGAAGGCCAATGGCATCCTGGTCTGCATCAGAAATAGTGTGGCCAGCAGGAGCAGGGAGGTCATTGTGCCCCTGTACTCAGCACTGGTTAGGCCACACCTCGAGTCCTGTGTCCAGTTCTGGGCCCCTCAATTTAAGAAGGACATTGAGACTCTTGAATGTGTCCAGAGAAGGGCAACAAAGCTGGGGAGAGGCCACGAGCACAAGAGGCTGAGGGAGCTGGGACTGTTTAGCCTGGAGAAGGGGAGGCTCAGGGGAGACCTTCTTGCTGTCTACAACTACCTGCAGGGAGGTTGTAGCCAGGTGGAGGTTGGTCTCTTCATCCATACAACCAGCACCAGCACAAGAGGACACAGTCTCAAGCTGCACCAGGGGAAGTTTAGGCTGGAGGTGAGGAGAAAGTTCTTCCCAGAGAGAGTTGTTAGCCATTGGAATGTGCTGCCCAGGGAGGTGGTGGAGTCAACCATCCCTGAAGGTGTTCAAGAGGGGATTGGACGTGGCACTTGGTGCCATGGTTTAGTAGTCATGAGGTGTTGGGTGGCAGGTTGGACTTGATGATCCTTGAGGTCTTTTCCAACCTTATTGATTCCATGATTCTGTGATCTGGCATGGGAAACATGCTGTGCTATGCAATGTCTACAGCCATTGGAGAAGTTTGGAATAGCATTTGATGGGGGAAGAAGGGCTTCATGGAGCATAGTAGCTCCTGTCCCAGTGCCACAGGGATGGGACATGCAAAAGACTTGGGTTTGGCCAGTAAGGCCTTTGACCAGCTGTAAGGAGGGGTCAAGGCTGACCTATCCTGGCAGAAGCCCCACTGGCAGCCCAACAGGCTTGGGTCATGGGGGAGGTGGTGGGGGTTGGCTGGTCTAAGTGGCAGCTCCTGGGTTTAAGTCTGCCCATGTGAAGGCTGGATAATCCTGGGTGAATGCTCACAATAACTATCAGCTGATCTGGTCTGAGATATTCCTCTTCTCTTGGTGAAAGCTTGTAAATTGTAAGAGAAGATTTGCAAAGAGAGAAAAAAGAACCAAGGAGAAGCTGCTGTTTCTAAGGGTCAAAAAATCTGTCCATGCTGGGAGATAGCCATGAATCCACTCGGGATCAGAAAGGTTGGAGATGGATTAACAGCACCACATCCATTCCTTGATCACTTTCTTGGGGGTGGGCTAAGATGCTGATTCTAGCAGGGAGTTTCACAACTAAAGTTCCTCCTGAATATGTGTAGGTTTTACTTTCTGCCTGACCAGCCAGATTTCCTCATACAGGTCAGGGAAGGACAAATGACTCATGCATCAAGAAAACCTTGAAAGAACAGCACAGCATTCAGCTCCCTGATGAAAAGAGAGCCTGAGTCAGAGATGAAATGCCCGCAGTGTGTGGGGGACTACTGCATGTCTGCAGAGCACACCAACAGCACATGAGGTCTCACACATGTGTCTTCTGCAGATGTAGGTGTGGAGGAATGGAACACAATCCCTCACAGTATCACAGTATTGCTAAGGTTGGAAGAGACCTCAAAGATCATCAAGTCCAAACTGTCACCACAGACCCCATGACTAGACCATGGCACCAAGTGCCACATCCAGTCCCCTCTTGAACACCTCCAGGGATGGTGACTCCACCACCTCCCTGGGCAGCACATTCCAATGGCTAACAGCTGTCTCAGTGAAGAACTTCCTCCTCACCTCGAGTCTAAACTTCCCCTGGCACAGCTTGAGACTGTCTCCTCTTATTCTGGTGCTGGTTGCTTGAGAGAAGAGACCAATTCCCTCCTGGCTACAACCTCCCTTCAGGTAGTTGTAGACAGCAATAAGGTCTCCCCTGAGCTTCCTCTTCTCCAGGCTAAACAACCCCAGCTCCCTCAGCCTCTCCTCGTAGGGCTTGTGCTCAAGGCCTTTACTTTGCTGCTTTGAGATGCTGGGTGATGGCATCTGCTACTGACAACCACAGGGCAGGATTAGCGAGGAGTACTGTGTAGTGAGGGCCTGGGTAGTCACTCAGTGCAGGCCACAATTTGATTGCCTCAGGGTCTCTTACAATATCTGAGCTCACCCAATCTCCCTTCCCTTCAAGATGGCTAAGGCCAGCCAATTACTGTGGCAGCGACAAGGATCACTGGGAGAGCAGTGTTCGGATGATACCCATTGGATGCTACACGACTTCAGCAGCTCTTACAAGTCTCCTGATTCTTAAAAGTGTCTGGCACTTTTTAATCCCAAATCATGTGTTGTGGTGGAATATTTAAGGAAGTTTGGGACTTTGCAGGAACCCTGGATTGCAGGGCTTCTCTTGCAGGAACCCTGGATTGCAGGGCTGGAACCCTGGATTGCAGGGCTTCTCTTGCAGGAACCCTGGATTGCAGGGCTTCTCTTGCAGGAACCCTGGATTGCAGGGCTTCTCTTGCAGGAAGCTGGGTCCAGATGCTGCCTGATGGAGTACCAAGTTGCTCCATACTCAGCAAGTGGTGGCATGCATTTATCATCCTCCTGCTGGGAATAATAATCGTGATGGGGAGGAAGAGGATCCATATTTTCAGGATTCTTCAACTTGTGTGGCTCTTCAGCCTTTGTTAGAGGAAGAAGATTCACTGCCATTTGGGTGAGCCTCCAGCAGCTATTTTATCATTATCTTTCAGGCAGCTGTACCACCCAGGAGCTGTCATACTGCAACAGACCTCTCCTCTGTCATTTAATAGTTTGTATCCATTGGGCCAGCTACCAGTTCACAGGATCATAGAATGTCAGGGGTTGGAAGGGACCTTTGAAGATCATCAAGTCCAACCCCCCTGCCAGAGGAGGACCATAGAATCCAGCACAGGTCACACAGGAACCCATCCAGATGGGTGATGAAAGTCTCCAGAGAAGGAGACTCCACAATCTCTCTGGGCAGCCTGTTCCAGTGCTCTGTGACCCTCACAGTGAAGAAGTTCCTCCTCATGTTGAGATGGAACCTCCTGTGCTGCAGCTTACATCCATTGCTCTTTGTCCTATCACAGGGTGCAGCTGAGCAGAGCCTGTCCCCTCCCTCTGGATCCCCAGCCCTCAGATATTTAAAACATTTATTAAATCCCCTCTTAGTCTTCTCCTCTCCAGACTAAAAAGCCCCAGGGGTCTCAGCCCCTCCTCCTAGGGCAGTGCTCCAGTCCCTCAGTCATCCTGGTGTTGGCTGCTGCTAGCCAGGGGAAAAATTTACTCTTGCTGAACATTTTTTTGTTGCTGTTAAAACTTGTTCTTTTGCTCTGCAAAGCACAGATTTTCCCACCAAGCAAAATTATAATGATGGAGAGATGTCATTGTAGTAGCCACCATTGTGCTTTGGTTTGTGAAGCATTGGTGGCTTTGTTCTTTTTGCATGGAGGCAAAGCAAACCATGAGCTGCAGTTGTGCATTAGGAAAGATTTATGGAAAATAAAGTTATTTCAAAATCCTCTCCTTTCACCACCACCTCTCCTCTCCCACCGTATCTGCCCCTTTGCCACCCCAGACACCCCATTTCCCCCCTTTTTCCCCTCAAATCCCAGAGCACCTGGGTTCTGTTGAAATCTCCTCCCACCCCAGGTGTGGCCACTTTGCCCTCCCCACGTACTCCTCCCCTTTTTAAGCCCCCCCCAGGAAAGGCAGAAGCCCCAAGCTGAGCCCATCTGGGCTGAGGATCCTCCTCTCATCACTGGTGAGTGCCCCTGGTGCACACTGGGTGATGGTGGTGGTGACAACAAAGGCCGGGGGGCCTGGTGGCCCCCGGTCAGCTAGGAACACAATTGATGACTACTCCAATATCATCCATGGGTGCTGGCTGGGCCTCCTTACTGGGGTTGAGCTCCTCTGGGTGGTATCTTGCCTGGTTGGGGGTCTTGCCCCTGGCTCTGGGATGGATGGTGGAGCAGGAGCTGTTTAGGCAGTGGGGAGGATGGTGTAGAGGGAGAGGGAGCTGCTTTGGGAAGATGAAGTGGGGAGGTGGTGGGAAACAAAGACCTGGTGGCCCCAGGTTAGGTAGAAGAGCTTATGGAATGGAGAGAAGAAACACTGAGAAGCCACCTGCACTAAAATGCTTTGGGCTATGCCCTAATGATGGAGTGAGGTAAGCGTTTTGCCATGTGGCTGTCAGGTGAGCATCTGTAAGAGCTGGGAGTTTCAGGGAGACTTGCTCTAGGCATCTTGGGCTGGAGGCCAGGACCAGCACTGTACTCATGTACCTCCCTCCCTTGGGTCTTACTCATCCTGCAGTTTTCCAGAAGTGCTAGGATTCTCCACACTGCAGTGGGGGGAATGAAAGCTGAGGTGTGCACAAGGTCTCAGTCCCAGCTTAAACTAGCGGAGTGGAGGTGGTGGCTTTGGTAGGTACATATAGGTGGAGATAATGTTGTGGAAGGCCTTGATTTCTCATGCTATGCTAAAGTGTTCTGCTGTTATGATGACTGAGCTCATTTCTGAGGACTTCTTTTCTTTCATTCCTTGGGTTGCTTCTGTAACCCATACCTGTCTTTGCTAGGAAATCATCCAACATCTTCTCTGTGCTGGAAGCAATAGCCCTGGCATGTTGTCTAAGTCCTTGCCTGACTTTGCCATCTGCTCAATATTACTGCTCTCTGATGCAAAATTGAATACCTGAGCACAACAGGAATGCAGTGAAATGCAACTAGGATGCTGCATTTGAAAATGCCACCACTCAGGAGTAAAAGCATCTTGTCACTTCTGTTGCTAGCAGTTGCACCCATTGCTTCTCCCAGACACTTTTTCCTGGTGTGTACCATGACTTCCAAATGAATGAAAGCTCACAGGAATTCTTATACTATCTTGAAACCAGCCCACTGCAATAGGAGCACTTAAAGTCCCTCCTCCTGCACAAGCATGTAACAGTCCTCTCAAGTTAAGAAGGATATTGAGGCTCTTGAACGTGCCCAGGAGAGAAGCAATGAGGCTGGGGAGAGGCCTTGTGCACAAGCCCTGTGAGGAGAGGCTGAGGGAGCTGGGGTTGCTTAGCCTGGAGAAGAGGAGGCTCAGGGGAGACCTTATTGCTCTCCACAACTACCTGAAGGGAGGTTGTAGCCAGGAAGGAGTTGGTCTCTTCTCCCAGGCAACCAGCATCAGAACAAGAGACCACAGTCTCAAGCTGCACCAGGGGAGGTTTAGGCTTGAGGTGAGGAGGAAGTTCTTCACGGAGAGAGCCATTGGAATGTGCTGCCCAGGGAGGTGGTGGAGTCAACCATCCCTGAAGGTGTTCAAGAGGGGATTGGACGTGGCACCCAGTGCCATGGTTTAGTAGTCATGAGGTGTTGGGTGGCAGGTTGGACTCGATCTCTGAGGTCTTTTCCAACCTTATTGATTCTATGAACATAAGACTCTGAGAGCCTCCCTCTTTAGTGCTGATCCTTTGTCCAGCAGCACCTCTCATGTTTGAGGAGCCTAGCTGGGTAGGATAAAGATTATCATTCTCAGTTGTCAAACTGACCATCTGAGAGTTTTGCTCATCCTTGGCCCCAGGACTTGTGTTTTATTAATGGCCAAATATCCCCTCAACAATGCTGAAAGAGGTAGCACACAGAGTGTCATAGGATGAAACATTGGTGTCATTGAAAACCTTGGCCAAAGAGACTCTTACTCATCCAGGTAATATCCTGATGTACCCAAGGTCAAGAGACAGCTTACCCTGTTCATTTTAGGATGACTATATCATCAAAACACCACGTCTAACATCACCAGATCTCATCCCTCTTGTCCACATTGTATTGACAGTGAGGGCATAGGCGCCACCTAAACAGTTCTGAGTTGCAGCATTTGAGTGACACCACTCAGACGCAGCTCCACGTGTCTTGAGTGAATAGACTAGAATTAACCAGGTAGGAAAAGACCTTTGAGATTAAGTCCAACCTATCACCCAACACCATCTAATCAACTAAACCATGGCACCAAGTGCCCCATCCAGTCTCTTCCTAAACACCTCTGGTGATGGTGATTCCACCATCTCCCTGGGCAGCCCATTCCAACGGCCAATCACTCTTTCTGTGAAGAACTTCTTCTTAGCATCCAGCCAAAGTGGCTGTCCATGAGCCTAGCATTTGGGACAGCATGTAGTCTGCAAATGCCCTTGCACTCCTGAGCAAGATAAACCCAGAAATGGACTGGAAGGAGTTGTAATGAGTGTTGAGCATGAAAAGCAATCTGGACGTGTGGAAGTCACTTTGCTGCTGCTGAAGAGCTGCTTGGGGAAGATGAGGGCAGTCAGGGATATGCAGTGTCCTGTCAGCTTGTACAGTGGACACAAGCATCCTTTGGTTTGGTTTGTTGGTCTTCTGTAGAGCATGTGTTTTCCACATCCCATGATGCCTGGGCTTTACATTACATAGATGAGGATCTATGAAACGGCTCAGGATTTCTGTCCCAAGGGGCAGTGGGTTGGTACTGTGTGAAGGTGTGAGTACTCCTCATGGGTCTGTAAAATCTCCTTATGAAAAAGCAGGTTTCAGCCTGGCATTCACACCCACAGAGGCACTTTCAATGCCCACTTGGAGAACTTCTGCTTATTCCCTGCTGTGAACAACTTTGCGGGATGGGACACTGAAATATGGTCTCTAGGGGCAGAGATATCCCATGCTATCTAGACGTGAATCAGAAGCTCTCCTGAGAGAAAGAGCAGGTTCATTTATTTTCTCTTGGGGAGCAGTGGAGGGTGAAGAAAGGATGTTTCCAACAAAAGAATGACACAGAAGCTTGATCCTGGAAAACGTGATTGCATAAGCCTGTCTCTGGGTTTAATCACCTAAATGAGAAGTGTAATTTTCAGAGAAGCTGAGCCTGTACAAATTCCTTGAACAGCAGAGGGAACAGTACATGCTCTATGTCCTGGAAATCAGCCTAGAATAGATTGCAGGTGCTTAAATATAGACTTGAAGGGCTTGGCTGTGGGCAGATCAGAGAGGAATAATTCTAGTCAGGGCTTGAAAACATTTTGGTAGTAAAACGCAGGCCACAGCACTGTGATACCATTGTAACGCTGCTAAATCAAAACTGGCTTTGGTAATTCCTCCTAATTTGCCTAACAGCCAGCATAGATGGCTCTTTCTCTTCTTTGCTGTCTGCTGCATGGGTAAAAAGCCGTTGTACTTGAGAAGCTATTAAAAAACAAAAGGAAGAGTCACATGGAAGAACTATCTTACCGAGGTTAATAAAGTAATCATGCTGTTTCAGGAGAAGCCTCCTCCTTCACTTTTCATGGGATTTAGTCCTGAAAAATTAGCATAACCATTTCCTGGAAGTACTATATCTATTCTATTAAGAACAACAATATGAATGCAATGTTTTGGTGCCTTTTAAAATCCACTTCCCCCCCTTTTGTAACAGGTTAGATTGAAATGTAAGATTTGCCCTCTGGCTGTGTTGTGCAGTTGGGCTACTTTGGAAGTAACAAAAAGAGACAGAAAAACAAGGATTCAAGTATCTACATCTTGCTTTGAGGACAGACAGATGTCTGCTTTCATAAGCAGAAGATGTTGTGCAAGAGTCCTTTAACCCAGCCAGACAAGTGTGTAAAAAGAAGTACTGGATGGGAATTAAAACCCATGGATAATTCTAGTTGAAAACACACTACAAAAGTTTGAAACTCTCCTCTGAACTGATAGAGTCCTAAGTGCTGAGAGTCTGAACGTGCTTGTGTGGATTTGAGTAACTCTTGCAGACTATCCTTCACTTCTGCTCCAACTGAGCTACACATCAGATGATGTTCAGACCTAAGTCCTCAACTCCTCAAGGATAAAAGGTTTTGATGTATTGTGGAAATAAGTGGGCAGCTAGTTGAGAGTGAAGACCACCAATGCCTTCCCTGAGAGAAAACAGAAATAGGATTGGCTTCAACCTGGATAAGCCACCAGAGATTCATAGAGAGTCATCTTCACCTGGGCTTACACCTTGTTAGACATCAGAGCACTGCACACACACATATGAATGCATCCCCAGGAAACTAGGCTTCAACACTTCTGCTGTTTACAGGACAAGTTCTTCCATGCCAGCTTGGAGAGAATACCACGAACGCACCATTGCTGCTCAGTAACCCCATCCTGTTTGGGGTCCTGCAGGCTTCATCTATCTCTGCTTCTGGGCTGTTTCCTGTGAACCCAGGTGATGAATTGGCAGCACTCTCAAACTGTGGTGCACCTGTCTGTTCTCTTGGCACAGAACACAGCAAGAGCAGGTGGCATATGTCTTAACCTGCCTTAGATTTGCTGAGCTTGTGGCTTTGAGGTCTGCAGGTAACAAGCTGCATGTCCAGACTGAAACCATACGGTGCTGGGATGCTCATGAGCTAAAGCTCTAATTCACTAATCTCAATTTGGTGTTTCTTCTGAGTCATCTGAACCAGTGAATTGAACAGCTTTGGGCAAAAAGTAGGTATTGCTAACAAGTTATTGACCTTCTGTGTGACAGCAGAGTTGAAAATTTGGGACTCTCCTTTAAAGGCAACTTAAGAGGTTCTCTGGGGGACCTATTTTCTGGTGTCCTGGTGGTGGAGAAGGGCTGTACCTTTTTGCCATCCACAGTCGCAGAGTCACCATGGCTGGAAATGACCTCTTAAGATCCCCAAGTCCAAATGCTATCGAACTCTACCAGGGTTACCATATCCTTAAGCCTGCTCCAGTCTTTCAGAACCCTTTTAGTATAGAGTTTTCCCTATCATCTAACCTAAACCTGGCACAACTCGAGAACAGTTCTTCTTGTCCTATAAGCCCTGATTTTATGAGGAGACCAGCACCCACTTCTCTACAAGCTGACAGCATTTGTGACAGTTGTAGAGAGCAACGCGGTGTCCCCTCTGCCTCTTTTTCTTCAGGCTAAACTACCCTAGCTGCTGAAGACTTATTCTCAAGAGCCGTCACCGGCATCCTGGTCCTACAGGCTCTTTGCCATGCAGCAGTTACCACCTCCCAGCTGAGATGTGTTAGCACTACGGACAGTGCTCCGACCTGGAAACGTGCTCCTCAGGCGCACACACAAAGCTCCCCTCCATTGCCGCCTTAAAGGCGACCCACGCTGCCGCCCGATGAGCCGACACTCCCCCCCCGCCCCGACCCGGGAGCTTCTCGCTTCGCGCACGCGCAAGGGGGTGTGCGCCCGCTGCCGGGCGCGCTCCTGGAGGGGTGGTGCCGCGCGCATGCGCGCTCCCGCTCCCCACACCCACAAAGGCCGGGGCCGCGGTCCCCGCCGAGGGACATCGGTGGCCGCTGTGGAGGTGAGGGGCAGGGGGCTGCGGCGGCCCCTCAGGGCTGGGCGAAGGGGAGACGCTGTTCGTCTCCTTCCCTCCCTGCCTCGCTGAGCTGAGGGGTAGTGTGGGAGGGGAGTCCCGAGGGGGAGCGGGCCGTGTCCGTGAGAGCTGCCCTGCCGCTCCGCTTGCGGAGCTTCTGGACGGGGCTCCTCCGGGGCGTGCGGAGGAAGAGGCTTTTGAGCTGCCGCAGGGGTGGCAGCCCGAGAGTGTGGTGCCGGTGGCGGGGGCAGCTGGAAAGCGGCGAAATGCTTCCAGCCCGCCGGTCGCCAGCTCTGGGTGTCGGGATCCTCTGCGAAGGACGTGTCAATTTCCCGTGGCTTGGGGCTGGTTCTTCCCCGAAGGGTTTAAATTGCTGTGTTCCGTAAATAGTGCGTCTTTTAAAATAAAATAGTAGTAAGTCTGACTCTCACGACGGTTGCGTTCCGTTGACGCTGCTGGAGTGGAAGAGCGGGCAAAAAGCGAGTGAAGCTGTGCTGAGGTTTGATCACCTTTCAGTTATTCTTGTGGGTTTTTTCCATCTGTCGTAAAACTGAGGCCTCGGAACCTGTGGGAACACCGAAAAATCTATCTAGACTTAGACCATAGGTTACCTCTGTAACGTCTGTTAGCCTGACCAGGGTGACCCGAGGCAGCTCGCAGGGAGCAGGAGCAAACACAAGGCAAGTGGTACGGTGCTGGCCGCGGCTCAGCCGCTGGCTTCGGCGTTTCATATGATAGCCAAAAATGAGCCAGTTCCCGTGACGCCATCAGCACTTGTTTGTGAAGCATCAGGCTAGGTTAAAAATAAACCACTCTTTGGTGTCTGTTTGTGTTTTGAGAGCCTCCTGTGTGTAAAAAAAAAAAAAAAAAAACAAAAAAAAAAAAACAAAACAGAAACAAACCAAAACACCCTCTCTATCATACACATGTTAGCTTCCAAACACTGCTGTATGTTCTGATAGCTGTGATGAACAACAGTTTGGCATGTTCTCTCTTTTTTCAAGGTGCTGGATGGAAGCAAGGCAAAATACACTTAAGGAGCTGAGCCTCGCCTCTTCCACTGCAGTTCTGAAGGTAATTGGGTTTGGCATTGGCAGCCTTCCAGGTAAAGTGGCTTTGGGTGTCTTTGGACACTTGAAAGTTTCTTGGTACTGAGTATTGTCCTTGCAACGTTATTTCGTGGCGTGAGTGCTGTATCAGTACTCCCCAGTGCTTTAAAAAAAAAAGGAAGTATTTACTGCTCTGAGGAGTTTCCTCTCGCCTTCCAGAACCTTCCTGGTAACAAATGTTAAAGCGCTGGTGCACGTTTTATGTGGCATCAAATGGGGAAAAGCAATGGAGTTGAACAACCTACTGATTGTAGAGTTGCAAGTGCAGAGGAGGGGAAAACAATGGGGGAGGGAAAAAAAGCACTCTTTGACCAAACATTTGGTTAAGTTAACCTCTCCCACCAAGGAGGCTTGCTGATAGGGGAGTTAGCTGTGTAGGTATTTTGCTAGTGACAGATGTAATTATCTGATCGTTTGTGGGGTATGGAGTAAGAGCAGGAAATGCTTATCTTTTGTATGTGCAAAATCAAAAGTTGTCTTCCAAGAAGATTTTTCTCTCTGGTTTATTGTGAAAACCAGCAATGGAACGGAGTGGGGTTAGAGGAGCAATGCAAAGCTAGTCTTCTGAGAGCTGTTGATGCTATCAGGCATAGAGGAGAGTAAGCAAATGGCCCTCAGAACTTACTTGCCTTGTACAGCCTTAATTTAAAACTGCTCTAAGGGTTAGAGAACCTTGGAGCAGTTGAGTCAAAGTGCTGTTACAAGGACTCTTCTCTCAGAATATGTGTGATCTTGGAGTTTAAAGTAATTTTTCAGTGAAGCTCCTACTGCACTGTGATAGAAACTCTGAGCTGTCTGCCAGCTGTCAGTAGCATTAAATATCTTGTTTGACTGTACTGCTGTCTGTGAAAGGAGGGGTGAGGATCTTTGCAGCTGTAACCAGGATATATGCCATGTTGTTCCCCACAAGGCTAACTGTGCACATTTATTTGTTAGCCCTGTGAATACACTCTATTATGTCCTCTCTTCCACATGACTGCCTCAGAGGCCTGTTGTCCTAGAACAAGAAATTAAAAGGATTACTGTATTTTTTTAAAGCCACCTGAATTCACTCTTACTTGTTATCCTTCCTTGTTAGCTCATAGCAGGGTCAGCACACTTGTCTTTGCCTTTCCAGTGGGAATGCTAACAGTTCTTGTGCTGTAATACTGAATGCTAGCTAATGCTTTTAAAGGAATGGATGCATGTCTATTTACATGTGGAGAGCCCTGAAGAAAAGGACCTGGGGGTGCTGGTGCATGAGAGGCTCAACATGAGCCAGCAGTGTGCACTTGCAGCCCAGAAAGCCAATCACATCCTGGGCTGCATCAAGAGAAGCAGAGCCAGCAGGTCGAGGGAGGTGATTCTCCCCCTCTACCCTGCTCTGATGAGACCACACCTGGAGTACTGTGTCCAGTTCTGGAGTTCCTATTACAAGAAGGATCTGGAGGTGATAGAAGGTGTCCAGAGAAGGGCCATGAGGATAATCAGCGGGCTGGAGCCCCTCTGCTATGAGGACAGACTGAGGGAGTTGGAGCTGTTCAGTCTGGAAAAGGGAAGACTCTGAGGAGACCCAATTGTGGCCTTCCAGTATCTGAAGGGGGCTACAAGAAAGCTGATGAGGGACTTTTGAGGGTGTCAGGGAGTGATAGGACTGGGGGAATGGAACAAAACTAAAAATGGGTAGATTCAGATTGGATGTTAGGAAGAAGTTCTTCCCCATGAGGGTGGTGAGACACTGGCACAGGTTACCCAGGGAGGTGGTGGAAGCCTCATCCCTGGAGGTTTTTAAGGCCAGGCTGGATGTGGCTCTGAGCAACCTGATGTCGTGTGAGGTGTCCCTGCCCATGGCAGGGGTGTTGAAACTGGATGATCCTTGAGGTCCCTTCTAACCCTAATGATTCTATGATTCCATAAGATCTTGTCTATAGCTTGTGTGTTGAAATATGCTATTTCCTCCCAACAGGAGAGGGAAAGGAGTGCTGCCTTCTTTGCTCTCCACTGAAGTTCTCCCTGTTTCCCTTGTCGTAATCACAGTGAAGTAATAAATTGAGGTGGAGGGAATCTGTTTGAAATAACTGCATGTGCTGTCTTCTGGAGTGAGATCCACCCACTGCTGGGAGGGTTTGACTTGGGATTTCAGAAACTCCATGCTTGGTTTGCAAGGGAAGGGCATAGCTGGGAGCACAGAAAGTTAGGACTCTGCAGCTCGTGTACACAGAAGACGAAGTGGCTCTGGCTCTCTAAGAGAGGGAGAAAAGTATAAAGGTAAAGAAAAAGGTTGCTGTAACCTTTTCTGCAGAGTGAAGGGTTTCAGAAGGGTGGTGTCAACTGTGTAGGTGTTGCAATAATGCCTGTGACATGGCAGAATTGATTGTTTTTCTCAGACTTGCTCTTTCATCCAAACAGACTTCTCAGGCTTCCTGCAGATTGAGTGCTCATTAAAAACAATGTTAATGCTCCTCTGTCTTCCTGGGGAAATGCTGAAATGTTTTTCAGTTCCCCTTCCTTCATGGGTAATTCAGCTAACCCCAAGTTATGCTAAAAGCTTTCTTGCAGGTTGGATGAGAAGAATGAATTGTGGCAAACTAGTGGAAAGATGAATAACCTGTAAGAGTACTCCCAGCTTAACAGTTTGAAGTTAGTATTCTTATTTAAGGCAATACAGAATGAGTATGGAAGTCTGCCTCTGGATTTGATAGAGGGCTGCCCTACACTGTTGGGCATTCTTCCTCTTCAAACTGTTTCCCTTGATCTTGCTGAGGGAGCTGGGATTGTTTAGCCTGGAGAAGAGGAGGCTCAGGGGGGACCTCATTGCTCTCTACAACTACCTGAAAGGTGGTTGTAGCCAGGAGGGGGTTGGTCTCTTCTCTGTAGCAACCAACACCAGAAGGAAGACAGAGTCTCAGGCTGTGCCAGGGGAAGTTTAGGCTCAAGGTGAGGAGGGAGTTCTTCACTGAGAGAGTTGTTTGCCATTGGAGTGTGCTGCCCAGGGAGGTGGTGGAGTCCCCATCCCTGGAGGTGTTCAGGAGGGGATTGGACGTGGCACTTGGTGCCATGGTCTAGTCATGAGGTCTGTGGTGACAGGTTGGACTCGATGATCTTTGAGGTCTCTTCCAACCTTGGTGATACTGTGATCTGTTACATTGCAGGCACAATTAATCATCGTGTAGTCACTTCACAAGGATAGCTTTGATTATTCTGAGCACCTTGCAGCTAGCAGGTTTTGTGAGCATCAGCACCTGCTGAGCAGGTCCTGTTTCATGATGAGCCACATCTACAAGAATCAATGTTGCTGGAGAAGGGTGGGTCCAAGTATGATGTGAGCATCTGAGCTGGGAGGAAAAGGTGACTGAAGTCTGCTTGTGGGTTTTGGTGTTTTTTCTATCCAAAACTTTAAAATGGCTTAACTTTTTTTGTTTTGATTTTTAACACACACTATACCTGTGACTCTCAGACTTCAAATATGTCATGCTTTGTGGAATCATGGGGCTCACACCTTACTGTTCCTGGATCTGTTGGTGGCTCTGACCAAGTGGTTGTTGGTGCTGTGACCAAGTCAACAAGGGGTTTGAAAATAAGCATAAATCAGCAGAGAGATTGGATGCTGTTTGGGTGGGACAGACTGGTCTCTGTCTGTTTTGCAGTCAAGACAGTGTTGTTAAAACTCAATTAGGGAAGCCTCATCAGACCTTGGTGGGCTTTTATTTGCTCTGAGTAAAAAGCTTTTGCAGTATCTGGGGGACAGTAATATTGTTGTAATTGCAGCTGTTTAGGTACCCACCTCAGTGTTCTGGAAATGCCCTGTGCCAACACATCAGCTTGGGGCTTGTTTCAGCTCTTGAATTAGTTTGTGGCTATCCTTTGTGCATCCACAGAATGCTTTCCTTGAGGCTCCCAGCTGTTAATTTCTTCAGATGCCCTTACCTGAACATCAATGCTTTGTCTGCCACTTGCTAGGAGTAAATTCACTCTTACTGGCACCTGTTTTCAGGAAAAGATTTTCAGATATGGAGTGCTTTTTTTCTTTCTTTTTTTATGCTTCTGGCTCATCAGAGCCTGCTTGGCTGCCTTCAAGACCAGTTGCAAGATGTGCTTTTAACTTGGTGCTGTTGTGGCTGTAGCTGTGGTGCTCTGTCTTGGCTGAGTGGTGATGCAGGTGAAGGGCATGATAATTCTTGTCTGTTAAGAGTATTTCTGTATTTTATACCTAAACTCGTTAGGGTTCTCCAGTGATGTAACAGCAAGAACCAATGAACACAATGAACCTGCCTGACCAGCCTGATCTCCTTCTATGATCAGGTGACGGCCTGGTGGATGTGGGGCAGGCTGGGGATGTAGTCTACCTGGAATTCAGCAAGGCCTTTGACACTGTCCCCCACAGCAAACTCCTGGCCAAGCTGTCAGCTTGTGCCTTGGACAGCAGCACTCTGTGCTGGGTTAGGAACTGGCTGGAGGGCCGAGCCCAGAGTGTGGTGGTGAATGGTGCCACATCCAGCTGGCAGCCAGGCACTAGTGGTGTCCCTCAGGGATCAGTGCTGGGCCCCATCCTGTTTAATATCTTTATTGACGATCTGGATGAGGGGATTGAGTCAGTCATCAGTAAATTTGCAGATGACACCAAGCTGGGGGTAGGAGTTGATCTGTTAGAGGCTAGGAGAGCTCTGCAGAGGGACCTTCCAGGCTGGACAGATGGGCAAATTCCAGTATGATGGCATTCAACAAGTCTAAGTGCCGGGTTCTACGCACTGTCCGCCACAACCCCATGCAGTGCTACAGGCTGGGGTCAGAGTGGCTGGAGAGTAGCCAGGCAGAAAGGGATCTGGGAATACTGGTTGACAGCCACCTAAACATGAGCCAGCAGTGTGCCCAGGTGGCCTAGAAAGCCAATAGCATCCTGGCCTGTATCAGGAATAGTGTGGCCAGCAGGAGCAGGGAAGTCATTGTGCCCCTGTACTCAGCACTGATTAGTCCACACCTTGAGTACAGTGTCCAGTTCTGGGCCCCTCAGTTTAGGAAAGATGTTGAGTAGCTGGAAGGTGTCCAGAGAAGGGTAACAAAGCTGGGGAGGGGTTTGGAGCACAGTCCCTATGAGGAGAGACTGAGGGAGCTGGGATTGCTTATCCTGGAGAAGAGGAGGCTCAGGGCAGACCTTGCTGTCTACAACTACCTGAAGGGAGGTTGTAGCCAGGTGGGGGTTGGTCTCTTCTCCCAGGCAGCTAGCATGAGAACAAGAGGACACAGTCTCAAGCTTCACCAGGGGAGGTTCAGTCTGCATGTTAGGAAGAAATTCTTCCTAGAAAGAGAAATTGCCCATTGGAATGTGCTGCCCAGGGAGGTGGTGGAGTTGCCATCACTGGAGGTGTTTAGGAGGAGTCTGGATGGTTGCTCGGTGCCATGGTTTAGTTGATTAGATAGTGTGGGATGATAGGTTGAACTCGATGATCTCGAAGGTCTTTTCCAACCTGGCTAATTCTATTCTACCATAAATTGCTCCATTGTTTTTCCAAGGATATAATGAGGGGGGCCTTTTCTTCAGTCAACAGGACTGTGCTTTGCATTTTCTACCTGAGAGCTGTGAAGTTTTCAGTGCTGGAATGTGCTCTTGCTCTGTGCTCACGTGAAGCCCAGCACAACAGGTTCTTGCAGTGTCTTGGGAGCTGAACCACTGCCTGATGGAAGAAACAACATTTCTGTGATTTCTGAATGTCAAATGTCATTCTGTTCCTTTTCAGCTGCAGAACAACCCAGCCCAAGCAAGAGCTGGAAGAAGGTGGTAGTACCCGAACTCTCTGCTTAAACTTCCATTGAACTCAAAGGCACAAACAAGGTATCTTCTTAATAGAACAAGGTGTCTGTGTTTTGTTCTCAGAGTGCTTCCCATGTACTTATGTGCTTGGTTTCTAAATATATCCTTCCATCCTCTGGGAAGTGGGTTAGAATGTGAGAGGGGAGTTACCTTTGGGTAGTGGATGGTGGCATGTTTGTATCTGAAGTGTTAGGAAGCAATATGAAAGGTGATTTAATATGTGGATGAAGTGAAATTGTGCCTTTTCTTTTCATGGCATTGTTTGCAAGTCTTCTGTAGGATAAGTGCTTTTGTTCCTGCCTTTGAAGGTGCTGGAAGCCACAATAGCAGAAGGGAAGGGCTGTAACTATACCTTCCCACACAGGCTCTGAATAATGTGTATGTCAAACAGTGCCTCAACACTGAATTACAGTGATAATAAAATACAGGACCTCAACAAAGCTGCTGCTGAGACAGAAACTTGCTTGCCTTTTGGTGCAGTATGGATTTTGCTTGCTTATCCTGTGAGCAGTAATCCTAACCTGTCTGGAGGAGACAGATCCAAATTTGATCTGTTCCCTCTTTCTTCAGTGTTTGTCAGACTGCTAGTCTGACTCCTACAGTAAAAAAGGATGTAAGAAGTGCCCTTTATCAAAGGTTTGGCTAGTCTGCTCTGAAGGCTGAGCAGTGTTCTACTCCCACCTCCCTACACTCAGCCAGAATAGGCTATAAAGTGGATGGACACGTTGGTGGAAGCTGCAGGCCACATTGTAAGATGACTTTAAAGTGACAACAATTAGGTGTTCCCCCTGGAACCGATGTGTCTGTGGGTTACTTCCTTTTGAGTTTTGTATCTGGCAGCTTGAGGGTCCTCAGAGCCCACAGTGTCCTTGTTACCAGATGCAGTCCTGCAGTTTGCAAGACACCTCAGCATCACTGGGATGGTTAGGGCACACTCTCTCTGTGTCACCAGAAACGGTCTCAGAAACACAAGTGTGTGTGTGTGTTTGACAGCTGGAAAAACTTCTAAAGCATTTGGCTGAGCTAAATACCAGCTTCCTGTCATACCAGCTGTTAAGTACTGGTTCATTATAACAGAGCAAAGAATGACAACGAAGCTCTGAGACCCTTAAAGGAAAAGCTGCTTTGACAGAAGTGAACTACACAATGATGCAAAGTAGCACACCAGAAGGGTAATAAGAATCTTAATATAGCCAACATTTCATGCCTGTCTACTAGCAAATTTGGTCAGGACTTTAGGTTGAAAAGATCATTTTCCCCAGTAATTTGATTGCTGTATATTTGACTGGTGAACTTCCTGGTTTCAGGGAAGCAGTTCTGTATAATTTAGGAATTGAGTCAGACTAAAGGGAATTAAAATAATGGAGGGAGTTGTTAAACACCAGACTGTAAATATCATAACCAACTGGTAGGGACCAGGAGGTGGTTGTGAAGAAATAAGGCAGCTGTGCTAAGATGCAAGTCCTGACTTTTTGTTATTTTCAGGCTGTTACAAGCTCTGAAATGGTATAGAACCTGTCTAGATATAGAATAGAATAAACCAGGTTGGAAGAGACCTTCAAGATCATCACGTCCAATCCAACCCACCTAAACAACTAAACCATGGCACCAAGCACCCCATCAAGTCTCCTCCTGAACACCTCCAATGATGGTGACTCCACCACCTCCCCAGGCAGCTCATTCCAATGGGCAATCACTCTCTCTGTATAGAACTTCTTCCTAACATCCAGCCTAAGCCTCCCCTGGCACAGCCTGAGACTGTCCTCTTGTTGGTGCTGGCTGCCTGGGAGAAGAGACCAACCTCTGCCTGGCTACAACCTCCCTTCAGGTAGTTGTAGACAGAAGAAGGTCACCCCAGAGTCTCCTCCTCTCCAGGCTAAGCAACCCCAGCTCCCTCAGCCTCTCTTCATAGGGCTTGTATTCCAAACCCCTCCCCAGCTTCGTTGCCCTTCTCTGGACACATTCCAACAAGTCAATATCCTTCCTAAACTGAGGGGCCCAGAACTGGACACAGGACTCGAGGTGCTGCCTAACCAGTGCAGTGTACAGGGGCAGAATGACCTCCCTGCTCCTGCTGGCCACACTGTTCCTGATGCAGGCCAGGATGCCATTGGCCCTCTTGGCCACCTGGGCACACTGCAGGCTCGTGTTCTGCCTACCATCAACCAGTACCCCCAGGTCCCTCTCTGCCTGGCTGCTCTCCAGCCACTCAGACCCCAGCCTGTAGCACTGCATGGGGTTGCTGTGGCCAATGTGCAGAACTTGGATGTGTTCAATCTCATGCCCTTGGACTCTGTCCATCTGTCCAGCCTGTGGAGGTCCCTCTGCAAAGCCTCTCTGCCCTCCAGCAGATCAACTCCTGCCCCCAGCTTAGTGTCGTCCTCAAATTTACTGATGATGGACTCAATGCCCTCATCCAGATCATATATATATGACTTGTAGGTCAGCTCATTAAAATGAGCAGCTAGAAATCAAACACCTCCTTCAAGCAGCTCTGTCTCTGAGCAGCTTCATGTGTCTTTTCAAACCCAATTGTGAATAACTTCTAATGCAGGCTGTATTGAAATCAGGGAGAGCTGGAAGCTGCTGTCAAAAGCTAGCCTCTTTATTTCAAGACTATGTGTCAGTTTGAGTTAGGAGGCAGCTGTTGCTGCAGATGCTGGTAAAATGCATGCTTTAATATTTCTCATTGTGTTTAAAAACTTGAATGTGTCAACCATCACAAAGATTTCTCACCACACTATGCTTTAAGCTTGAAAATGAGGATTTGTGGTTGTCTTGACTGAGTGATACATTAAGTGTTTCACCAAGCTGGTAAAGGGGAAAGGCTTTCAAAACAGCCCTTGTCTTAAATTCTCAGACAACATGTGAGTTCTAAGTGGCACTCCTAATAGCTGTTGCTGACAGATATATTGACAGGAAAAACACAATGAAGGCAATAAAAAGTATTGGGAGACTGTAATATTTTTCTGCCCTGGAAATTCTGTTTCAGGAGCACTTGCAAAGCAGTGAAAGGCAGAGAGAACCCTCCACTGCTCACAGGCTCATTTTAAAAGCAAAATCAATAGACATTTCCTTTTACTGTTGTTTGTTTTTAGGGCTTACTCTTCTTTCATTACCAGTGTTGTCATCACTGTGCTCTATCTAGGCATTTAGTGCTTTCTGTAGTCCAAGATCTTTAATTCTGAAGTCACTGAGAGATCCTCCTGGCTGTAAAATGTCTTAGCAGCGCTTGACAGGATGGAAGTGGTGTGAGGTGCTCATGTGAATACAGTGTGGAATCATGTCCCCTTTTTTTGGAGGTACAGTTAACTGCATGAAGCAGCCCCTGGCAGGGAAAGTGTAGGGCAGTGATTTTGTTTAGAATTCCCATAAGAATATTTGTGTGGGTTTTCTTGCTCTGACATTTGTCTTGCATCAGTGAATTATCACTGACTAAGCCCTTGTAATCTCTGCAGTTTGTAATGCAGGGGGGAAACATACCTAAATGCCATAAACACTGCTTATTTTGGAGCACAAATTACCCACTGCTCTGTGTTTTAGAAAGGCACATGTTTGCTTGTTTTGGCTTTGCTTCTTCCAGCCTTTTGGCACCATAAACAGACCCAGATTGCAGCTTTGACCTCTTAACTCCTGTGGTTACATTATTTCAGCAGGTAGTTTGAAATTCCCCTACACCTTCCTCCTGTTTTGGAAGCACATTTTTGTTAAGCTAACTTGAGAAAAAAACAAAACACCTCCTTGTAAAACAGTAGAATCTCTTGAGGGAATGGATCAGAGGGCTGGAGCACCTCTCCTATGAGGACAGACTGAAGGAGTTGGGGCTGTTCAGTCTGGAGAAGAGAAGGCTCTGAGGTGACCTCATTATGGCCTCCCAGTATCTGAAGGAGGCCTACAAGAAGGCTGGGGAGGGACTTCTCAGGCTATCAGGTAGTGATAGGACTAGGGGGAATGGAATGAAGCTGGAGGAGGGGGATTCAGGCTAGATGTGAGGAAGAAGTTCTTCCCCATGAGAGTGGTGAAGCCCTGGAATGGGTTATCCAGGGAGGTGGTTGGGGCCCCATCCCTGGAGGTGTTTAAGCCCAGGCTGGATGAGGCTCTGGCCAGCCTGATGTAGTGTGTGGTGTCCCTGCCCATGGCAGGGGAGTTGGAACTAGCTGATCCTTGTGCTCCCTTCCAACCCTGACTGATACTGTGATGCTATGATACTAGTGCCCTTGTGAGGGGTGTAAATCCCGTCTTGCACTGGAGCACATGTTACGTTGTGGGTAGCACAGGTGCTTATTGATGAGGTCTCTTCCTGCTTTGTCATACTGGCCTGTGAGAGGAGAATTCAGTATAGATGCATAGTTATTTTCTTCTGGCTTTTACATTTGTTTATTAAACCTCCCCAGAGCTGTTAATTAGTGCCCACATTGTCCTTTTAGGCTTCCCTTGAGGTTTGGGGGATAGGTGGCAGCCTCCAAAGTGATGGCAGACTGCAATGAAGACAAGTGGAGAAACTTTTGCATAGCTTAAGAACATAAACACACAGGATTTTCTTCTTCTTCTGCTAAAGAACTTGTTTGTGTGTTAAAGGCACCTCTCTGTTCTGCCCTAAGAGATGGTCAGCAGTCAGCCTCTCCCCATAGCAGACAGTCGGAAAAGGAAGAAGAAGAAAAGAACCAGACCCACAGATCATGTCCCTGGGAAGTTTGAAGGTTGGTGGCAATTTCTAAGCTTTTAATTCTAATCATAGAATCAGCCAGTTTGGAAAAGACCTCAAAAATGATCAAGTCCAACCTGTTACCTAATACCTAACACCTTGTGACAACTAAACTACGGCTTCGAGTCCCACATCCAATCCCTTTTCGAACACCTCCAGGGATGGTGGCTCCACTGCCTCCCTGGGCAGCACATTCCAATGGCCAATGATCTGGTTTCCCTCTGCTGTTCTCAGTTTTCCTAGCTAAGCATTGTTTTTTTGGGGAAACATCAGAAATGAACATTCCTATTTTTCTCTATCCTCTGTGTTTCAGTCCTTGGTCTCCAACGGCACCCTGGCCTGCATCAAGAATAGTGTGGCGAGCAGGGAAGTCATTGTGCCCCTGTACTCAGCACTGGTTAGGCCACACCTTGAGTCCTGTGGGGCCCCTCAGTTTCAGAACGACATTGAGACTCTTGAACAGGTCCAGAGAAGGGCAGTGATGCTGGGGAGGGGTTTGGAGCACAAGCCCTCTGAGGAGAGGCTGAGGGAGCTGGGGTTGCTTAGCCTGGAGAAGAGGAGGCTCAGAGGAGACCTTAATGCTCTCTACAACTACCTGAAAGGAGGTTGCAGCTGGGTGGGGGTTGGTCTCTTCTCCCAGGTAGCCAGCACTAGAACAAGAGGACACAGTCTCAAGCTGTACCAGGGGAAGTTTAGGTTGGAGGTGAGGAGAAAGTTCTTCCCAGAGAGAGTTGTTAGCCATTGGAATGTGCTGCCCAGGGAGGTGGTGGAGCCATCATCCATGGAGGTGTTCAAGAGGGGATTGGATGTGGTTTAGTAGTCATGAGGTGTTGGGTGACAGGTTGGACTTGATGATCTTTGAGGCCTCTTCCAACCTCATTGATTCTAGGATTCTTTTTTCCTCTTTGTGGTGTAATCTGAATCCTATGCATCATCCCTTTTTTTTTTTTTTTGTTTTTTGTTTGGTTTTGAGTGTGGTGGTGGGTTTTTTGGGGGTTTTGTTGTCTTGTTTGGTTTTGTTGTGGTGTGTGTGGTGTTTCTTTTAATCAGGATAAGCAATGCTGATGTCAAATGTTTTGCTTATGTTGGTGTGAGCACAAATCCTGGGAAGCATTGCAGGTAAAATGGGCTTCGGTGCAACAAAACTGACCAGTACAGAACTTCTTGGTGGGCAAGTAGCATTGCAAGGTACATTGTAAATCAAGCCTTCTAGGTTTTTAAGCACTGAAATTTGATTGGTACTGAAAATGCTGCTTCTGGAAGTTGATTTTTGTATGGTAGGCATTTTCAGATGGAGCCAATTGTTTTCCACCTGGAAGAACAGTTCTACGTGAAGTCAGGGAAGAGAGATGGAGTCCTAGAAACTGCTGGGAGATAAAATGCTTCTTTTTTATGAACAAACTTCTAATTTTTGAAGCTGAAACAAAGTCTGTTTCAAATTTTTTTTTCTGGCCCTCAAAGGGAAGAAGTGAAAAGTGAGGCATAATTAAGGCTGGCACCTCTACTTTAATACTGCATAAATCTATTTTCTGTGTTCATCGCCAAGGGAATTCTTTCAGTTGCTGTCAGAGAGATGCTTGTCTTGATGCTGTTCACTGAAATGTTTTGATTAACATGTCCTTTCTGCTGGGTTTCTTTGGCAGACTTGTACAAGCTGACTGCTGAGCTGCTTGGTGAGGGAGCATATGCCAAAGTTCAGGGTGCTGTCAGCCTCCAAACTGGGAAAGAATACGCAGTAAAAGTAAGTACAGGATAAAAGCAACAGCGCTTCTGTCTGTAATATGCCTTCTCGCTACTAGTATCAGTGAAAACCTGTAGTGGAGTGGGTGACAGAGAAGCCTTTTAGAAGGTTTTTGATGCTTGAAAGGAGCCTGCTTTGTAACTGTTGAGGTATCTGTCATCTGAAGCATTGTGAGTGAGCTGGTATGTTGACCAGGGGCCATTTGCAAGCAGTAAATGACTGTGGTGCTTGGATCACAGGGCAAGCTTTCCTCCTGTCCTGATTTGGTGGTGATTCTACCAGTTGTTCTCCCTGCTCGTGGAAGGGGCAGAATCATTATCTGGCATGCTCTACCAAATTCATGTAAGCTGTTGAGAATGCTGCTTCAAGTTCAGAGAGCATCAGTGTTAATGCATGTGAAAAGCTGTCTCTTAGTTTTTTAACAGAGGTGACTATCATGTAACACCATTTTATTAAGGTCCTAAGGCCCATTTAGATATCTCTGGTTATCCTGAGTCCCCCTTTTAATTGCACACACAGAGGAAAGGCTTATGCCTGACTTCTGTTTTTGCAGAAACCCTAGGCACAAAATTTTAATCCCCTTTAAAAACCATCTAGTCTTAAAGGTGCTGTAGTTGTGTACACTTTGTAGAACTGTTGAAGCTGAATGTGTAGGATAAACAAACAGCTACCTTATGAACTAGCCTTGATCAGATGCCCAGGCCTAGGTAGTACTGGTGAAGGGCTACACATTATGTATCAGAGAACTCTGGCTGTGAAGATGAGCCCCACACTGGATACAAGGTGGTGGTAGCATTTGTAGCAGTGTCATCAGCTTTCAGTTCCTGTAGCAGCATCATGAGCTTTCAGTTCATGTCCTTGTTCTTTTTCAGCCCCTCTGTGTGTGTGTGTGTGTGTGAAGGAACGCGACTTCTGATGGCAGTACAGAAAGAAAACACAGTCAATCCCAGAGCCTTTCATGTGTTAGATCCTGTTATTTGGACTCCTTGCAGTTTTAGATGGGGCACTTAGTGCCATGGTTTAGTTGATTAGGTAGTGTTGGGTGATAGGTTGGACTCCATCTCTAAGGTCTTTTCCAACTTGGTTTATTCTGTTTACAACTCCTTTCTGTCATTGATGGAAATGTCAGGTCGGAGGTGGAAGACACAACCATTTTGTCCTGTTCTTGACTGTTCAGTGTCTGATGTGACTCAAATCTATCCTTGTTAAAACTCAAAAGGATTTCCTTTTCTGCATGCTGCAAGAGTTAGGGTGATGCAAGAAAGATCTTGTGGTAACTGGCCAGTGACTTGTGTCACGTGTGGCTTTAGTTCCTTTCTTTGCTTCCTGTCCTCATTTCTCTTGTCCTTTGAACGCCTTCCAGAGCTCCGCTAACACAGCAAATAAATGACAGATGAGAAACCAAACAAAGGTGGAGTGTTTGTCTGATGGGCATGCCTGAGAGTCAAGCCTGAGATCAGTAATCTAATGCCAGAGCTATGTGCACGGTTTGCTGCAGTAATGTTTCAAGTTGAAGCTCTAACTCTTCCCACAGATCATTGAGAAAAACGCAGAGCATAGTCGGAGTCGGGTTTTTCGTGAAATAGAGACCCTGTACCAGTGTCAGGGTAACAAGTAAGTACAGAATCTGATGTTTATTCATTTAAAATGTCATGGATTTTTCTTTTTCCCCCAGTTTTAACCTCATGGGGCTTGTGAGGGGTCTGGAGCACAAGCCCTGTGAGGAGAGGCTGAGGGAGCTGGGGTTGCTTAGCCTGGAGAAGAGGAGGCTCAGGGGAGACCTTCTTGCTGTCTACAACTACCTGCAAGGAGGTTGTAGCCAGGTGGGGGTTGGTCTCTTCTCCCAGGCAACCAGCACCAGAGCAAGAGGACACAGTCTCAAGCTGCCCTAGGGGAAGTTTAGGCTGGAGGTTAGGAAGAAGTTCTTCATAGAGTGATTGGCCATTGGAATGTGCTGCCCAGGGAGGTGGTGGAGTCACCATCACTGGAGGTGTTCAAAAAGAGCCTGGATGGGATGCTTGGTGCCATGGTTTAGTTGATTAGATGGTGTTGGGCAATAGGTTGGACTTGATGATCTCAAAGGTCTTTTCCACGCTGGTTAATTCTGTAACCCCTCTTCATGTGTGACTAGTTTAGGAGTTTTCCAATAGTCTCCTTAAAACCAATCGAAACTTAGACTTGACTTACATGAAATAAGAATTCCCCCTTCTCATATCTGAAATCTAGGGGAATAGTTACAAATTAAAAGTAACATAACTTGATTAACAACCAGGTCAGTGTAGCCTGAACGTGCTTCAGTGATGCACTACTGTCTGAAGGAGGAATTAACATTTGGACACTCCTGGTGATTTCACCATCAGAAAAAGCTGACCAGCTTCCCTTGAAAGGAACAGTCTTGCCAGTCCTTTCCTCAATGTGTGGTTTGCCCTCCTTTTTGTGTGGGCCTCCCTGCTTTTTGCACTGGAGCTAGTAGGTCAGCCAAAAGCTAATTTCATTTTCATCTGGATGTGTGCTGACTTTGTATAGCCACAGGATGAAGCAACGTTAAAGCTGCTGCTTGTGTCTGGGGAGAAAAAGGGAAGGGTTACACAGCCAGTCAGAGCATGCTCTGTGATCAGTTGAAGCTGATTCTGATACTACTCCTTTAAATATCTCTGTTAATGTAGGATGAATACCACAGCTGTTGGTTATATTACAGTTGTGTGGCTTACATATAAATTGTGGCCTTTTGTAGGTATTGGCTTTTATATAAACTAAGTGTAGTACTAAAAACTTGTTCATCAAACTCATGGGTTGAAGTTGGTGCTGTAGAGAAGCAGATTAAATCTTTGTTTGAGGTGTGGTTAGAATCAATGAGGCTGGAAAAGACCTCAGATCAACAAGTCCAACCTATCACCCAACACCTAGCTACAAACAGGAATTAGTCCAAGGATAAAAATGGAAATGAAGGTGCAGCTTGGATGTAACAGATGCCTTGGTGTACTGCATCCTTTTGAGCTCAAGGCAGTGGTGTGGTGCTGCAAAGGCTTGTGATTTCTAAAAATGGAAATGAAGGTGCTGGATGTAACAGATGCTTCTCTCCTTTTGAGCCTGGATTTCCAGAATGCCAATCTAATTGTTTTTTCCTTCTTGCCTTAAGCACAAATGTAATGTCCTAAATTATTGACTGCAGCCTCTTACCAGTTATCTTCCTGTCCATTGAGAAGTAACAGAACTCTTCCACAGTCCTGCCTGATGCTGGTGTTGAGCCTGTTTTCCCCCCACTTAAATGTCACTGTGAGTTGGAAATGTGGTTTTAATGCTGTAGGCAACTACAGCAACTTGTTTAATTAGAACTTCTGGTTACTTCTGGCACTTTCTAATTATCCATACTGAAACTCTTGGTTGCTCTGTGCCTGTTCTTCAATTTCTTTCTTTCTTTCTTTCTTTTTTTCTTTTTTTAAAAGGAACATTCTGGAGTTAATAGAATTTTTTGAAGATGACACAAGATACTACCTTGTCTTTGAGAAGCTGCGAGGAGGTACCGTGCAGTAACTGTGCCTTGGCTCACTAAATCAGCTTGGTCTGTGTTTGTCTGGGTTTAAAAGCAGCAGGGTTTAAAATGCTTCAGAATTTTAAGATTTGGTGGCAGAGAAAAAAATACACAAGGCTTGAGGTGTAGCTGTTCTTGAGTATTGATGGAAATGGAGAGTAAGCTGAACATGAGCCAGCAGTGTGCCCAGGTGGGCAAGAAGGCCAGTGGCATCCTGGCCTTCGGTGGTTCACCCTTAGTTTTTCTTCTGCCTCTCTGTGTCAGGAATAGCGTGGCCAACAGGAGCAGGGAGGTCATTCTGCCCTCTACTCAGCACTGGTGAGGCCACACCTTGAGTCCTGTGTCCAGTTCTGGGCCCCTCAGTTTAGGAAAGATGTTGACTTGCTGGAAGGTGTCCAGAGAAGGGCAACAAAGCTGGGGAGGGGTTTGGAGCACAGCCTTATGTGGAGAGGCTGAGGGAGCTGGGGCTGCTTAGCCTGGAGGAGAGGAAGCTCAGGGGAGACCTTATTGCTGTGTACAACTCCCTGAAGGGAGGTTGTAGCCAGGTGGGGCCTGGTCTCTTCTCCCAGGCAAGCAGCACCAGAACAAGAGGACACAGTCTCAAGCTGCGCCAGGGGAGGTTCAGGCTGGATGTTAGGAAGAAGTTCTTCATAGAGAGAGTGATTTGCCATTGGAATGTGCTGCCCAGGGAGGTGGTGGAGTCACCATCACTGGAGATGTTTAAAAAGGGACTGGATGGGGCACTTGTTGCCATGGTTTAGTTGATTAGATGGTGTTGGATGTTAGTTGGACTTGATGATCTCAAAGGTCTTTTCCAACTTGGTTTATTCTATTCCATTCTATTTAGAACTCCTTTCTGTAATTGATGGAAATGTCAGGTCTAAGGTGGAAGCTTTGGAATATAGTTAGCAGCTCAGAGTACCTTCAGGAAAGGGGAAACACATTATATCAGGTACTGTGCATGATCTTAGTGCAGCATTGATATACTCTGGTAGCATTTTCTTCTTAGTCCTTCCCCTGTTTGGTCTGTGGAGGTTGCCTGCTGAGAGAGGCTGTTTAAAATCTGAGGATGGAAGCTAGAGATGTGTGATACTTGGTACTAGTTCATCATTATTTTTGAGCCTCTTTTCATATGAAACCACAGGCTTGTGACACTTCAGTTTCTGCCAGCCAAGCATAGTAGGACAGTGGTAGTTGCAAATAACATTTATAAATCACTTCTTGCCCTGTGCACACTGAGGTCAGTTCTCCCTGTATGGCAGACCAGTGATGACTATTACATTTTTTTTCCCTTATAAAAGCAAAAAAGCCTGCTCTCAGCCCTGCCAGCATTGATAGTAAGGTTTTTCCATTTCACCTCTTGCTCTATCAGGTTCAATCCTGGCCCATATACAAAAGCAGAAGCACTTCAATGAACGAGATGCTAGCAAAGTGGTGAGAGACATTGCCTCTGCTCTGGATTTTCTTCACACAAAAGGTAAGAGAAGGCTGTCTTCATCTTTACTAGTTGATATTGTACACTTGGGTCATGGGGCACATTTTATCTGTAATTAGTTGGCTTTTCTTCACCCAGTGGTATGAGATTTAACACATCCAAGTGCCAGGTTCTGCACATTGGCCACATCACCCCCATGCAGCGCTACAGGCTGGGGTCTGGCTGGAGAGCAGCCAGGCAGAGAGGGACCTGGGGGTACTGGTCACACTATTTCTGATGCAGGCCAGGATGCCATTGGCCTTCTTGGCCACCTGGGCACACTGCTGGCGCATGTTCAGCCAGCTGTCACTTGGTACCCCCAGGTCCTTTTCTGTTTGGCTGCTGTAGTTCTCTCTCAGTTTTAGTTCCCCTTTCCCTGATCAAGAGGGGAGTGATTCATTAAAAAGGCCTTAGAGCAGCAATCCACTTTGGTTCTTGTTGGCCCAGTGGGGACATGGCTTGCAGAATCCGCTCCAGCATCCCCTTTCCCTTTATTATTCTCTTTGTGGCTCTTCTGTGTGACATTAAAATAATTAGTAAGTAGCATTCAGAGCACTAAAGTAAACAGGAAATTAAAGCAGCTTTATTGCACAGCTTAATGGTGAAGTGCTACATCTAGATGCTTAAAAAAAAAAAAAGAGAAAATGGAAGGAGGACAACATATTCTTCTGCCAGTCATTTAAAACCCTGCTGGATGATAATGCTGCCTTACACCCACTTGGAATATGTGTGCTTTATTGCTAATAATCCACTGGAGGAGTGTTTAAAGGCAGTTGTTTTCTCTCAGAGCTGTGTGCAGCTGCAAAAGAAAATGTTATGCAAGCAGGCATTTGAATTCAAACAGCAATACAAAGCACTGTTGGGTTTCACACTGCAAGCCAAGCTGGCTGTTGGGAGTTCTGTCAGCCTTGCTGTAAATGTCAGTGTGGGTCATCCTGCTGGATTCATTACGCCGTCTTCCCCGCATAAGCAGCGAGAGCTGCGTCGTTACCAAAGCTCTGTGCTGCCTTTAGATCAGTGCTAGCCTGTGCTGCTGATGGTCTATTTTAAATCCTGTCCTGTGGAGTGTGCTGAAGGGAAGACACTAGAACTCACTCCCCCAGAATTTGGTGGGAGATTTTTCTCTTTCCCATGCTTCTGAAGTAGTGTCAAGTGTGCTTGGAGTGCAATTCTTTTAAACAAGGCTGAGTGCAGTTAAATTACAGCCAAGATGCTGCTTTGATTGGATTTTTTTTTTTTTTTTTTTTTTTTTTTTTTGCTCCTCATTTTCTGTTTTCCCCATTACATTTGATTATATTAAATGGAGAACTTCCAGAAATTGTTTAGGCATTTGAAGAGCTGCTTTGACAGTGCAGAACCGCCTTTGTGTGTGAATTGCATGGATAGATAACTCTCTGCTTCCCTGTTGGATTTGGGTTATTTCAAGAGCAGCTGAATGAGTGAAGAGGCCCTTTGGTGGTTCTCCTTTAGCTTTGCTTCTGCATCTCTGTAGCAGGAAGAGTGTGGCCAGCAGGAGCAGGGAAATCATCGTGCCCTTCTACGCAGCACTGGTTAGGCCACACTTTGAGTCCTGCTACAGGCTGGGGTCAGAGTGGCTGGAGAGCGGCCAGACAGAAAGGGACCTGGGGGTCCTGGTTGATAGTAGGCTGAACATGAGCCATCAGTGTGCCCAGGGGGCCAAGAGGGCCAATGGCATCCTGGCCCATATTAAGAATAGTGTGGCCAGCAGGAGCAGGGAGGTCATTCTGCCCTGTACTCAGCACTGGTTAGGCCACATCTTGAGTCCTGTATGCAGTTCTGGGCCCCTCAGTTTAGGAAAGATGTTGAGTTGCTGGAAGGTGTCCAGAGAAGGGCAACAAAGCTGGGGAGGAGTTTGGAGCACAAGCCCTATGAGGAGAGGCTGAGGGAGCTGGGGTTGCTTAGTCTGGAGAGGAGGAGGCTCGGGGAGACCTTCTTGCTGTCTACAACTCCCTGAAGGGAGGTTGTAGCCAGATGAGGGTTGGTCTCTTCTCCCAGGCAACCACCAGTGCCAGAACAAGAGGACACAGTCTCAAGCTGTGCCAGGGGAAGTTTAGGCTTGAGGTGAGGAGGAAGTTCTTCATAGAGTGATTGGCCATTGGAATGTGCTGCCCAGGGAGGTGGTAGAGTCAGCATCACTGTGGGTGTTTAGGAAGAGACTGGATGGGGCACTTGGTGCCATGGTTTAGTTGATTAGATGGTGTTGGGTGATAGGTTGGCCTTGAGGATCTCAAAGGTCTTTTACAACCTGGTTTATTCTATTCTAAATGCTTCCTTAATAGATCCTAGGGCCCTGCAAGGAGTGCTAAGTGTTCCTAATCAAAAATGCCTGGGAATTCAAGCCAGGTGTTCAGAAAACAAGTACTAGCTTCACTGAGACTGTTGTGAGTGAGTTGATTAGATAGTGTTGGATGATACGTTGGACTTGATGATCTCAAAGGTCTTTTCCATCCTGGTCTATTCTATTCCACCCAAACTCTTCTGTTTCAGCAATGAGTACTTACCTCACCATTACAGGGATGGTGTTTTCATTGGTAACTTGGGAATTTTGAGGGGAAGGAGTTCAGCAAGCCACCAATTGATCCATCTGGAAAGGAGAAGCTTACTGTAGAAGGCACAAAAATCTTTTGCCTAAACTGTGGGCACATGTAAACTTTTCCTGCAGGTCAATCATCTTAATGAACTGGTTTTAATCAGCATGAGTAACTTGGGCTGAGGCAAAAAGTTCCAGTGGTAGCAGGTTCTTATCTGCTTGACTGACTCTCACATTCATCTTTAAGGATAAGGGTGTAGCAGGTTGCAACAGGGACTCTTAATTGCAAAGTGTCTGTTAAATTATTTGCAGTAGCATTAAGGGGGGGGTTGTGTAGCAAACTCAGGCCTAGAATACTTCCTAGGCTACCTGCTAATGAAGAGAAGTAGTGATGACAGTATCTTCTCTAACAAACGTTGTGCTCTTGTTTAGGTATTGCACACAGGGACCTGAAGCCAGAAAACATCCTGTGTGAATCTCCAGAAAAGGTGCTGCTCTGGACTCTTAACCTCCTGAGGAGTATTTTTGGACTTGGTTTCCAAAAACAGCCCTCATGTTCTCTTGAAAATCTATCATGGAATCATAGAAGGGTTTGGGTGAACCCCTTAGTGACCTTCAACTAAACTTGGCAGAACTGAGACCTGAAAAAAAAAGACTCAGTTCCTCTTTGAGCTGTAAAAATGTGAGCATCTGGCTAAGAGATCAAGCCAGCAGCTCTCAGAGTGCATGGCAATCAGAAGTTAGCAGCTTGTCTGTTCTGAGGCAGTACCCAGATGGACAAGCAGCAGTTTCCAGCTGATCATGCTAGGTGTAGTTCCCAAACTGCACTTACCAGCCAAATAATGTGATAGTCAGGTGCTGCCTGCATGAGAGGAACTGGGGCAGGTGAGGCAAATGCAGGGAGCGGATTGTAGGTCGAAGAGTCAGGATTTCACTAGTCCTGCTGCTAAAACAGCTTGTGTTCTGTCCTGGGCTTTTCACATGGTGCTGTGTTCATGTATGTGTTGCATTGATTCCAGTTTTCTGGACCTCTTGCTGCTCTGTCCTTGTTTTTAGATATCACCAGTGAAAATATGTGACTTTGATCTTGGTAGTGGGGTGAAGCTGAACAGTGCCTGTACCCCAATAACTACTCCTGAGTTAACAACACCGGTAAGAGACCTACTGAGGCTTTGTGCTTTTTTTCCCCTCTTCTACCACAAACCACTTTTATCTCCAAATGGCTCACTGCCTCTTGCATAAAACACCTCCTACAATATACTTATGTACTGCCTGAAAAGCCTGATTGCTAATGGATAAGATCTGAAACATGCAAATGAATGTTTTGACTCTGCATGGAGGAATCGTAGGTTCCCTATGGAACAGCTTATGATTCTACTCAAAAGCAGTAGGCACTCTTTTTTGCTTTTCATTAGGTCCCTGTAGTCCTTACAGCTGAAGCTTGGTAATTTTTTCCTGGGCAGCATGCTCACAAGATGTTACAAAGCTGTTGACAATTCCTCTAACCTGAGCAATGCAGCAGTTTTGATTTGGCCTCACAAAATGAGAGACGCAGTGAAACTTCGCTGGTTCCCAATGCCTGATTCTGCTTGTAAACCAAACTGCCTACTATAAAGAATGGATGATAAACCTGAGTCTTGTTTTGGTTTGACCCCTGCTTTGAAACCTTGCCTGAATTCTGTTCCCTAGTGTGGGTCTGCAGAATACATGGCACCTGAAGTGGTGGAAGTCTTCACAGAAGAGGCCACGTTCTATGACAAGCGCTGTGATCTCTGGAGCCTGGGGGTGATTCTCTACATCATGCTCAGTGGTTACCCCCTTTTGTGGGCAACTGTGGCACAGACTGTGGCTGGGACAGAGGGGAAGTGTGCAGAATTTGCCAGGTGAATGTGCATGCCCTGGGTGTATGTGGGAGAGCATAATTTGCCCCATGAACTGAGGGTGTGAGACTTGCTGTAATGGCAGCAGTGAAGGGCTGCTTGCAACCCAAGCAGCTATCTGGGAGGATAAGCTGCCACTGAGGAGTGAGGGTGATAATGTAAAGCTACTTGAGGGTATCTCTTGGTTTGGCAATGGTTGGGTAGAAGCCCCATCCCTGGAGGGTTTTAAGGCCCAGCTGGATGTGGCTCTGAGCAACCTGATCTAGTGTGAGGGGTCCCTGCCCATGGCAGGGGGTTGGAACTGTCTGATCCTTGAGATCCCTTCCAACCCTAACAATTCTATGATTCTCTTCCCAGTGTGAGATCTCAGAACTTTCTTCTCTCTCTCACCCCACAGTCCTCCTGTATTCTGTAATTCTTGATCTGATTTATGATGGTTTCCACAATTCCTCAGATAAAAAGTTAAGCCCCAGAAGAGTCTTCATGCGGGGGCCTGAAGTTATTCTTTCTACACACTGAGTACATTGGCTGCACTGTTATGGTGGGGGTGAGGGGAGATGTTTACAGCAGATAGTGTGTCATGCCCCTCTTGGGATGTGCTGAATCACTCTGTGGAGCTGTCTGTCACTCCCCATTGACTCCATAAAGAGACTGGATGGTTTCAGTTGTCACCCCACCACATTAGGCAAGTGAGAATAGAATAGAATAAACCAGGTTGGAGGAGACCTTCGAGATCATCGTGTCCAACCCATCATCCAACACCATCTAATCAACTAAACCATGGCACCAAGTGCCCCATCAAGTCTCTTCCTAAACACCTCCAGTGATGGTGACTCCACCACCTCCCTGGGTAGCCCATTCCAATGGCCAATCACTCTCTTTATGAAGAATTTCTTCCTAACATCCAGTCTAAACTTCCCCTGGCACAGCTTGAGACTGTGTCCTCTTGTTACAGTGCTGGTTGCCTGGGAGAAGAAACTAACCCCCACCTGGCTACAACCTCCTTTCAGGTAGTTGCAGACAGCAAGAAGGTCTCCCCTGAGCCTCCTCTTCTCCAGGCCAAGCAACCTCAGCTCCCTCAGCCTCTCCTCATAGGGCTTGTGCTCCAAACCCCTCCCCAGCTTTGTTGCCCTTCTCTGGACACCTTCCAGCAACTCAACATCTTTCCTAAACTGGGGGGCCCAGAACTGAACACAGGACTCAAGGTGTGGCCCACCAGAGAAGCTGCAGTCTTGTTGCTATTTAAATTAACTAATTTTGGTTTTCCCCTCTCCTAGAACAAGCTTTTTGAGAGCATTCAGGAAGGCAAGTATGAGTTTCCTGAGAAGGACTGGTCACACATATCCTCGGGGGCCAAAGATCTCATCTCGAAGTTGCTGGTTCGTGACGCCAAAGAACGACTCAGTGCTGCTCAAGTCTTGCAGCATGCCTGGGTTCAAGGAGTATGTATGCCCCTTGTACATGCAATGCTGTTTTCAAACACAGAGGGCTGCTCTTCTTCCAAAAGGGACAAACAAGCTGTTCCCCATCCCTGAGCTTGTAATAGGGTCGGTTTGTGGTTTAGTGCCCAGACCTTGATTAATCAAGTGTAACACAGTAGCTTTATTCCTTCTTGAGCTCTCTGTGGTAAATATTTGGATGGATTTGTCAAGCTTTCAGAGGCTTGTTGTTTGGGGTTTGGTTTTTTTATTTGTTAATGATTGCTCTGTGTGTTTTAAATGGCTTTCTTGTGAATACCAGGCACAGCAGTACACAAATTGCTGTGTGACTCTTTAATGCAGTAATGCAAAACGCTGCTAGATAGGATTTTGAAAGAACAGCAATGTCCTCTCTTGCTTTAGTTCCCTGCTCAGGAAAGAAGGGATAGACCCTCTGGAGAGCTTCCAGACCTCTAGTCTTACACCTGCCAACAGTGGTGGCCTCTTGTGAGGGGAGCCAAATCATGAAATGCCCATTTGTAAATCCCCAGTGAAGCAGTTTTTATGCCACATCCATTAGTTGTTGTAGAAATTTGGGGTGGTTGCCTGGATATTGCCTCTTGGGCAAGGTTGTTTCCCAGCTACTGAGGCATGGCTAAATTTTCTTAACTGCTTCTTCTAGCAGGCTCCTGAAAGGGGATTGCCTACTCCTCAAGTTCTTCAGAGGTAAGTATTTCTAACTTGACTGTTTGTAAACTGGGCCAAGAGTCATTGTTGAAAGAATGGGGAGAGGTAGGGGGTGCCAAATTGTGAGGGTAAGATCCCTGCTTGAGAGTGGAACTTCATAAATGTACAGCACTGATGTTTGTTGGTTTCCCCCCTCCCCCAGAACATCAGAAATACTAAAGCTGTGATTTTTCTTTATGATCTAACCTTGCTTGTTTAGGGGAAAGGCATTGGAGCAGGTCCCTGTGGTGCAGTGCTAATCTTAGGCAGGAAATAATGATGGTTTCAGCAGTTTGCTGCCCAGGAGGTTTTAAAAAGGCATAAAGATGTGTGTTATTCAAAGAGACTATTTTCTGATGGGTGGATAATGGTCTTCATACTCATGCATCTGACTTCCATTGTAGCTGGTGGTAATCACAGTAGCAATTTAAATGTGAGCAGGGCAAGCCTCGCTTAAAGTGATTTGATGGCAGATGCTGCACGCCAAAGAGCCTGAGTCACACATCTGTTTCTCTTTATGCCTCTGCCACTGGTGATTCCAGGTAGCTCTTTCCATCAGAAATGCATTTCCCTAAGCCAGATGTGCAGGTACAGTGGGACTGCTGTTCTCTGGAGGAAGACTATAGTATTGAAACTCTTTTACACTGGTTGGGTTCATATCCCTCCTGTACATGTAGTGCTGCCAGGGATCACTCCTTAGCCTGGTGACAAAGGCTTTAGAGGATGGTGGCTTGCCAAGGCACCTGCTTTCCCCATTTCGTCCAGTATTCAGTCAGCAAGTCACAAACCTCAGCCAGTTTCATCAGCAAAGCCACTTTCAGTTGTTCATGTGGAGCTGGAAATGGCACAACCCTGAGAATGAGATACACAGCCCTTGTACAGCAGCAGCACAGGTCTCAGCCATTCTCAAACACTGCACAGGAATGAGTATCCCCACTTCTGCCTATGCTGTGATTTGCCCCTCATAGGAGCTGCATTGCCCCATATGCCTATCCTTTTGTAACATGCAGAAGTTAAGCATGGTGTCTCAGATGGTATCCTGGCTTTACATAGTGTCCTAGAATGTTAGGGGTTGGAAGAGACCTCTAGGAGATAGAGTCCAAGCCACTGCCAAAGCAGGATCACCTAGGGCAGGCCACATGGAGCACACCCATGCACGTTTTGATAGTCGGCAGCCTGCACCAATGCTCTGTCACCCTTGCAGTAGTGTCTCCTCATGTTGAGGTGGAGCTCTCTGTGTTCCACCTTCCACATCAGAAGTTCCTGGCAGAACAAGGACTAGAACTGTGGCTGTTTCCAGAGTCCCAGAGTGTTTTTGTTGCCGGTCCTCCCAAGGAGGAGAGGTGCAGATATTTACCTGCTGTGTCAGTGTTTTGATAGGAGAAATAAACTGCCTGGGAATCATAGAATTGTTAGGGTTGGAAGGGACCTCAAGGATCATCTAGTTCCAACCCCACTGCCATGGGGGCAGGGGGGGGTGTCACACCTCACACTATACCAGGTTGCCCAGAGCCACATCTAGCGTGGCCTTCAAAACCTCCAGGGATGAGGCTTCTACCACCTCCCTGGGTAACCTGTGCCAGTGTCTCACCACCCTCATGGGGAAGAACTTCTTCCTAACATCCAGTCTGAATCTACCCATTTCTATCTTTTTTTTTTTTTTTTTTTTTCCCTCTAGTCCTATCATTACCTGAGACCCTAAAAAGTCCCTCCTCAGCTTTCTTGTGGCCCCCTTCAGATACTGGAAGGCCACAATGAGGTCTCCTCGGAGCCTTCTCTTCTCCAGCCTGAACAGCTCCAACTCCTTCAGTCTGTCCTCATAGGAGAGGTGCTCCAGCCCTCTTAATCATCCTCATGGCCCTTCTCTGGATGCATTCCAGCACCTCCAGATCCTTCCTGTAACAGGGACTCCAGAACTGAACACAGTCCTCCAGGTGGGGTCTCACCAGGGGGAGCAGAGGGGGAGAGTCACCTCCCTCAACCTGCTGGCTATGCTTCTCTTGATGCAGCCCAGGATGCGATTGGCTTTATCGTGGGATGAGGTTAACCAGGTGAAGTGACAGAATGCATTTAGGGAGTAGAACCTCAAGCAATGCTCAGCTGATAGAAGGAAATATTTTAGCTCTTGTAGGCCACAAACCTTGGGACCAAACTGCAGCTGTGTAGAGAGAAAAAAGTATTTAGCTAATTACCAACGACCATTGTGGCTCAGGGAGGCCACACAACGACCTGAGAATTAGAGCTGGTAAACATTGCAGTAGAGTCTTTTGTCCTCTCTCTGAACTTAGATAAGAGATTTGTGATCGTTTGCCTTTTGTCTAACACCTGTCTGAGCCTTGCCAAGGGATGTGTGTTCCCTGGCACTTCCTCGGCAGCCAATCACGAATCTGTACCTGTCGCTCAGACACATCTAATTACCAATCCCGAGTTGCTTTTGATTATGTTAGCCTATATAAAGAAAAGACTTTGTACAATAAAATAGACCCTTTGCTTGCATCGAGCTTTGTCTCCATCTCTCAATCGCAGTAGTGAAGTCTGCTTGTTGTAGCTGCTTTGTCCTTTTTCCCCTTGGCAGGAACAGCAGCACGAAAGACCTGACCCTCTTCGCCGCTGAGGCCATCGCCCTCAACCGCCAGCTGTCTCAGCACGAGAACGAGCTGAGCGCCGAGCAGGAGAGCGTTGCCCGTGCCGTGTGCTCCATGAAGCTTTCCCCTCCGTCCAAGTCTCGCCTCGCCAAGCGCAGAGCCATGACCCACGCCACCAAAACCAGCGACTTCCAGCCAGTTCCCCACAAAGCCTTTTAACCTCCACTCTGGGTTGTGTTTTATATCGGCAAGATCCGTCTGTGTTCCTGCTTGGATTTGCGGCGCTCGTGAAAGCCTCTTTGCCTCTGACACTTCGATGCTGAAGCTTGCTCTCGTGCTGTGACTTGTAGATTTAAGGGGACAGCTTTTAATGGGGCTGTGTTTGGGTTTTGGTTTTTTTTGCCTGTCAGATTTGGTGCATTAAGATAATGTGTCTGATCTTTTTAAACTGGAGGAGGAGGGGTTTTGCTGCTGGATTAGCTGAGGTGAAAAATCCCTAAGCTTTCCTTATTTTACTCTGAGAAGAGCATGCTTTAAAATGCAAACCTAAAGACATCAGCAGAAGCCACTTTCCTGCTTGGCCTAGCAGAGCATCAAGTCTCTGCCTGTCTGTGGCTTCTCTCCTTGATGGTACATCCTGCGTGGTGCTGCCGATACTGCCAGCAGCAACCTCCTCTTTTACTGTAGACTCAGGAACTAGAGCCCACCCAGCCATCATCTCCATTACCTTCACTGGGTTTCAGTTGTGTGAGGATGATGATGATGGGAAGGTGCAGGGATTTGCTCAGGCTTGTAGGGATGAAAAGGGACCCTCTTGTTTGGGGGGGTGGGGTTTTTTTAACCTGTTGATAGTTTGTGTGTCAGAATGTGGGAGGAAAGCTGGGAGTGTTATTTCTTTTTCCCTGGCATCTTTTTTGTTGTTAACTAAAATCTATTCCATGTCTTCTCTTCTCCTTTTTTTTTTTTAGTGGTTTTTTTAAAGCTTTTTGTGGTTGCTTTTTAACTCTGTCCAGCTTGTCCCCTTCTGACAGTTGCATTCTTCAGTCTGATTACCACAGTATTAACCAAACTGTTAACCAGATGCTAAGTATGAACTGTTACCATTTTGTTTTCTGTGCAAGGCTAACCTCAGTTACAGCTTCCTTTCTGTGAACTTGTGGTTTTTTTTCTCCAGGTCCTTTTGTGTGTGTGTTTGTTTTTTTCTCCAGGTCCTTTTGTGTGTGCTGCCTGGAGTTCTTGATGCGAACGGACAAGCTTCAGTGCGTTTTGACGTGAGGATAATTTGGGGTTGTCAGAGCTACATCTGGACAAAAAAATGGTGCTGCAGCTGTTGTGTTCTGCCTCTGGCAGTGATCTTGGGCTGGGTGCCTAGAATATTTATTTTTTTTTTCCTCCACTTGCAGTTTTAGCACTGTGGTGCACCCCAGGGGTCAGGAGTAACCGGGGTGCCTAGATTGTTACTTGCAGTTTTAGTGCCGTGGGGCGCCCCAGGGGTCAGGAATAACTGGGAAGGGTAAGCTGAAGATTTTTGAGTGACCAAGGTGGCATGTCCGTGGAGAAGGACATGAATATTGAGCACTTTTCTGAAATGTAAGCTGTGAAAATTGGGCTACTGAGATGTCCAACGTGATGCACCTTAAACTTGCCATCCATTGGTGAAACCCTTTGCCCCAGGGCGTTGTGTGCGGGGCGGAGGAGACCCTCAAGCTCCGGCGCAAAGCCTTCCCAAGCAGAACGAAAGAGCAGGGGGCTGGAACAGGCACCTGGAAGTCGAAGGCTCAAAGCTGAATGTCTCTGCATGGCCTCTTCAGAGTGGTTTTACATTTATCTTTTAGCAGTGTGCATACAGCTATTTTTATACAACAAGTCTGTATTTTGTGACTAATATTAAAGTTATTTAAAAGACTTTTATACGGCCTGCCGGTGGACAGATACAAAATGTATTTTACTTGGTTATTAAAATGCTTTTAAGTTATGGATTTAACACATTTGGCAGTACTGTGTGGTGCTTTCCCCTCTCCCCCTTGCTTTTCAGTGGCACAAAAATAGATGCTCACTTACTTTTCTCTGTGGTGTTGGATTTAACATGGTTTAAATCTCTGGAGTCTAAGCATACCTCTCCCATTGCTCTATCAGTCTCTGGAGGCTCCTGTGATTTCATCTTTCTTGAGGCAAAAGGAAGGTGTCACTGAACAGAGGAGGCTACAAGGGATCCTGTGATCCTTTTGACCTTTATATGGGATCATATAACTGAGGGCCAGTGAGCTTAGGTCATAGAATCAATAAGGTTGGAAAAGACCTCAGAGATCATCAAGTCCAACCTGTCACCCAACACCACCTGACTAACTAAACCGTGGCTCCAAGTGCCACATCCAAGCCTTTTTTGAACACCTGCAGGGATGAGGACTCCACCACCTCCCTGGGCAGCACATCCCAGTGGCCAATTACTCTTTCTGGGAAGAACTTTCTTCTCACCTCCAGCCTAAACTTCCCCTGGCACAGCTTGAGACTGTGTCCTCTAGGTCCTTCTCTGCATTGTCACACTTCCATGTTTTCCCTTTTGATTTGTGCATAAAGCCAAAATCCTGAAGGTTGGCCAGGAGCGGTGGTGCAGTGCAAAATAGTCTTCATGGATGGAGCCCTGATGCCTTTGCAGAGTTCAAAAGACTAAGCCAGCTGCATTAGTGTGGAAATGTGAGCAGGAAGCATAAATGGTCCTGCTTGCCCAGAGCTTGATGGGGGTCTGGTAGACCTGCTCAAGCATTGGTAAGTGGCCCTGTGCAAAGCCTGCTGCCATTCACTGGTGATAGAGTGAGGTAATGGAGCAAAGACCAAGGCTGCCTTGGGTGAACTACTGGTCTGGACAGTCAGTAATTCCATTTGTCTCTCCAAAACCCATGGAAAGTGAATCCAATGCATGCCTTCATTAAGGGGGCTACAAGAAAGCTGGCGTGGGACTTTTCAGGGTGTCAGGGAGTGACAGGACTAGGGGGAATGGAGAAAAACTAGAAAGGGGTAGATTCAGGTCAGATGTTAGGAAGAAGTTGTTCCCCAGGAGTGTGGTGAGACACTGGAACGGTTTGCCCAGGGAGGTGGTGGTAAGCCTCATCCCTGGTGGTTTTTAAGGCCAGGCTGGGTGTAGCTCTGAGCAACCTGATCAAGTGTGAGGGGTCCCTGCCTATAGCAGGGGGTTGGAACTGGCTGATCCTTGAGGTCCCTTCCAACCCTAACAATTCTACGATTCTTGGCAATGAGGAAGAAACCAGTTTGCTCACCAGATCTATGTTCCCTTCACAAGAGGGCTTGGGAAGAAAGTGAAAATGCCCCCAAGCAAACCTTACTTTGGGGATATTCATGCCATTACCTTCAGCTAGTGCAATTGCAGCTCTAGGTGAACAAATACTTGAGGCTTGAAGGTGCCTGCATGAGAAGAGACCACTTCAGCTGTTGGATATGTGCAGTAGAGAGGATTTTAAACACTGGCATACGAAACACTGGAAGCAGCCAGCAGAATGTGCACTAAATGGTTAAACTTCTCAACAGTTATGACAAGCTTTTGAGCTGATGGCTCAAGGCCCCATCTGGCTCTTGTGATGCTCTCAGCTGCCTGGTGATGTTTGCCAGCAGCCGCCTCCACATGTGACCTGTGTTAGAGCATCCTTCCTCCCTACTGGTACATACTTGTAAACTCATCTGTTCAGGCCTTGAAGCTATGATGTTGAGCTTTTCACTGAAGAGCTAAAAATCTGGGCAAGCTTTTCCTTCTGCAAGGCAATGACCTCTGTCAGGAAGGCAAGCAGCAGGTAGTGGTAGATGCCAGAGCTGCTTAATGCTGGGACAGCCTCCTCGAGCAGGAGAGGTATTGATTAATACCTGCTGTTCTGCTCTGAGGTATAGCCTAGTTCTGACTGCCTCTTGCAAAGTAATTTTTCAGTTTGCTTGAAGGTCTGTGGCTTAGAATTTATGATGGAGTTTGGGAGGGGAAGGTTTTGCCAGAGAGGTGGCATGCAGTATTCCACACTGTGCCAGGCACGAGCCTCACAGCAATCAGCTCAGTCCTGTGTGAAACGTGCTGGGGTTTGCTTCCTTCACCAGTGAGGTCTGAACTGAGCAGGGATCCCAAACCGTGTGCCAGACCCTTTTAATTTGTCCTTGTCTGTCTTTCAAAGGAGATCTGCCACATTCACATCAAATTATTTGGTCTGAACTGTGCTTTAAAACCCTCTGCTTCCCTTTACCTGGAAAGGAGGGAGAGGTTAACAGAGTACAGGAGACCTTGCAGCAGTGGTAGGAGAGCGATGCTTCTGTGACACATGTCTTGGATCTTTCTTTGCCTCAAAAAGAGAAGTCAGATTCAGCTAATAGTCCACCAGTCTTGCCAGAGGTGCCTCTGTACTTCTGATCTTTCAGGGAGAGTTTCACTTTCTTTGTGTTTTCATGGTATCATAGCTTGGGTTGAAAGAGACTTTTAAAGATATCTTGTTCCAACCCCCCTGCTGTGGAAGTTTTGCCCCCAGAAGACCTAATTTGCTTAGGGCTTCATGATGCTTTTTTCCTGTCAGTGGGGAAGAGGCACTCGTTTCTAAGTGGGAAGTTGCTACTTCCAGAGACTCTGATCTGTGCTTTTGAAGTAGTGCTTGGTTTGCTTTTGCCTGAATGTCTCTTGTTCAGGCAGGCTGGATCACAGGATGTCAGGGGCTGGAAGGGACCCGAGGAGATCATCAAGTCCAACCCCTGCCAGAGCAGGACCATACAATCTAGCTCAGATCACAGAGGAAGGCATCCAGATGGGCCTCGAAAGTCTCCAGAGATGGAGACTCCACAACCTCTCTGGGGAGCCTGTTCCAGTGGTCTGTAACCCTGACAGTAAAGAAGTTCCCCCTTGAGTTGAGGTGGAACCTCCTGTGCTGCAGCTTACATCCATTGCTCCTTGTCCTATCACAGGGAGCAAGTGAGCAGAGCCTGCCCCCTCCCTCCTGACACCCAGCCCCCAGATACTTATAAACATTTATTGAATCCCCTTTAAGTCTTCTCTTTTCCAGACTAAAAAGGCCCAGGTCCCTCAGCCTCTCCTCATAAGGCAGTGCTCCAGTCCCTTAATCATCCTTGTAGCCCTCCACTGTAGAATGTGAACATGACTGCATTGCAGAATCTCCCTGTTTCCCCACTGGAAAGAGCTGAATCTGTGTGCTGCCTTTTTTCTCCTAGTTACTGGTGATAAAATACACCAGGCAGCCACAGTGGGCTCTCTGGCTTCTGGAAAAGGTGAAGGGGCTGCAGAAAATGTCTTTTTGATGGAGAAGTGGGGTGGGTAAGGCAAGAATGACTTTCAGGCACTAAAAAAAAAATGATGTTCTGAGCAGCAAAGCAGCTAAGCTGGGGTAGGATTTTTGTTTGTTTTTTTGTTGTCCTTCCCTTCCCCAGGCTTTTCCTAGGAAGTGAGCAAGCAAACCAAGGAAAAGGCATCATCTTGGCTAAGGGGGAGAGATTGCAAACAAATAGCAACCAAGTAGCACTAAGGTCAAAGAACCTCCTTTCTGTGCCCTTAGGAGCCAGTGGCGTAGGATGCTCTGTAGCAGTGTGCTCAGGTGGCCAAGAAGGCCAATGGCATCCTGGTCTGCATCAGGAATAGCGTGGCCAGCAGGAGCAGGGAAGTCATTCTGCCCTGTACTCAGCATCCTGTGTCCAGATCTGGGCTCCTCAATTTAAGCAGGGCTTTAAGATACTTGAACATATCCAGAGAAGGGCAGCAAGGCTGGGGAGAGGTCTGGAGCACAAGCCCTGTGAGGAGAGGCTGAGGGAGCTGGGGTTGCTTAGCCTGGAGAAGAGAAGGCTCAGGGCAGACCTTATTGCTCTTTACAACTACCTGAAAGGAGGCTGTAGCCAGGTGGGGGTTGGTCTCTTCTCCCAGGCAACCAGCACCAGTCTCAAGCTGTGCCAGGGGAAGTTTAGGCTGGAGGTGAGGAGAAAGTTCTTCCCAGAAAGAGGAATTGGCCATTGGAATGTGCTGCCCAGGGAGGTGGTGGAGTCCCTGGAGGTGTTCAAAATAGGATTGGATGTGACACTTGCAGCCATGGTTTAGTTGTCATGAGGCGTTAGGTATTAGGCTGGACTTGATGATCTCTGAGGTCTTTTGCACCCTGGTTTTGCGATTTCATGATCTTGCAGGCTGTTATGTGCGGGATTTCACAAAATACATTCAGCCCTGTGCTTACCGGCGTGGCTGCTGCATTGTTGGCTGCACAAAAGGAAGCTCCTGTTTTCCATGGTGTGATATTTTCTTCTGCTCTCTCCCTTCCCCACGTGTTTACCGAGTCCTTTGTCGGGGTAGGGAGGCGCCGTCGTTCTGTGGAGGGCCGGGGGTGGGCTGGCTTTCAAGGTAGAGAGCAGCTTGCTGCATGTTCAGAAAATAATCATTTTCCTTAAGGCCACTCCGGTGGCAGCAACAGGCTTCAAATTTAGCTTCCATGGAAACCCACTGCCATGGTAACTGGAAGGCCTGACACTCCTGAAGAAATGTTTGCTTGTTCCCTTTCCTTCCTTCCTTTGTTCTGTTTGCCCTGCGAGGTGTGTGTTTGGATACCCCTGCCGGCTCCGGTCGGGGCATCTAAAATGCTCCCAGCACACAACATGCACTTCTCTGGGAAGAAAACAACACAAGTTGTTAAAGTGAGGGTGGCATTTTACTGACATTGTTAGCCCCCCACCCCCCACCCCCACCCCAAAATAAAAAGGCTGGAGGGAGATGTCTCTGAGCCCACACGTTCCCTTCACACGGGGAAAAAGTCACCGTACCAACACGTGCACACGGGAAAGGAAAGCCAAGCGGAAAGCCAAACCAGCAGCAGAACACCCCGATCCCAAGCACCAAACAAACCCCAACCAAACCAAATGACATGTGTCAGATTATTTTTGGGGGGGCTGGCTGGCAGGGTCACTTGCAGGGACTTTAGACCCTGTGCAGCCAAACATCTGTAACGCCGAGGGCGGCGAGAACGGACTCATGGAGTGGAAGGCAGCGTCATGCTGGCTCCCGTCCAGCTCATGAATTTGATGCTGGGCTTGCTGTCCCTGCCTGTCACAGCTGCTGTCACACCAATGTTGGCCACCAGTTTGGCAGAGTACAAGCAGCCCTGGTTCAACAACTTTGCTCTGATTCAATATGGAGTGGGAGGGGATGGAGAACAGAGCCTCCTGAAAGGCTGTGCGAAGCGAGCAGCCGAGAAAGGGCAGGACCAATGCAGGGCAGAGGCTACAGATGGCTTGGGGTCTGAGGCTTTTGGTTTATGCTTTCTATTGATCCAGGAAGGAGCTGGGGTTGCTTAGCCTGGAGAAGAGACTCAGGGGTGACCTAATTGCTCTCAACAACTACCTGAAGGGAGGTTGTAGATGGGTGGAGGTTGGTCTCTTCTCCCCGGCAGCCAGCACCAGAACAAGAATACACAGTCTCAAGCTGTGCCAGGGGAGGTTTAGACAGGATGTGAGGAAGAAGTTCTCTACAGAGAGAGTGATTGCCCATTGGAATGGGCTGCCCGGGGAGGTGGTGGAGTCACCATCATTGGAGGTGTTCAGGAGGAGACTTGATGGGGTGCTTGGTGCCATGGTTTAGTTGTTTAGGTGGGTTGGATTGGTTGATGGGTTGGACGCAGTGATCTTGAAGGTCTCTTCCAACCTGGTGTATTGTATTGTACTGTACTGTATTGTATTGGACAAAACTCATGACCAGACCTGGCACCACATCCAATCCAAAGGCTAGGCTAGGCTAGGCTAGGCTAGCTTTCGTGCAAGTGTCTTCCATTGTCATCCTAAGCACTGAGCAAAGCTTCCAACTGACTCCAGCAAGTGCTGGTCCAGTACTGGCTCGTTTCCTCTTGCACTGAGCTGTGTCATATCCTTGCTGCCCTACAGAGCAATCTTAACCTCTTTGGGGCACTTTCAGGCTGCATTTACAGCAGCCTGCCAATCCTCCTCAAGCTAAGTGGGGGCTGCTGACCAGAACGTGCTGTTTGTTGTGCTCTGTGACAGGATTGTGTCACTCCTAGCTAGGGAAAATCCCCTTTATTCCGATGTGTTCTTCCAGCAGCAGCTGGGTGCAGCTCTCCTCCTGTCCTGCCTTAAACTGTCTCACGGTGCTATCATGCCCTGCAAAGCTGTTTCTGTGGTGCTTCATCAGAGCAGAGCACTTTCTCATTTCTCTGTCTGTTCTCAACTTCATTGCAATGCAGGAAGTGGCCTCTGTAAAACTTGCCTCTGTTCTGAGACATTTACTTCAAGTTTTACTCGAAACTGGAACAAGATTCATCTCCTGGGGGAAATACCAGGAGGGTCCTCTGAGGTTTGGGCATCCCATTTCTTTCCATTTGGAGTCTAAACCTCTTGGGCAGCTTTGCAAGCCTTCATCCTGCTATTCACACCCAATGTGCTACTGGAGCATCCGATTCCCTCACACAGTAGCGTGGTGGGAAGCCAGCAGTGATTATCTGTATTAGCAGCTTGAGCACGGCCCCAGGGCTAGGGTGGAAACGCAGCACACACTCTCTGATCTGAACTGGAAACTTCTCTGGCATGTCAATAAGGTCCACTGCAGTCTCAGGCAGCAATTGTGAATTTATAAAGGAAGGGATCCGATTAATTGAGCAGCAGTGGGAGTGTTCAGTTACATTGGTTTCTGATTGATTGCCCTTTGTCAGACCATGTTATCACACCTCCTGATGCCAGAAGCATTGCCTGAAGTCTGTGGAGCAGGAAAGCCTCTGCTTTATCCAGTGGCAAAGCCTCCAGATGAATAGCTTCCCCCCTGCCACCTGGATTTTGTGGAGAAATTAATCAGAGCCTCAACTAAACATTTGAATCCATTTTGGCCAATTTGCTTTGATTCCAAAAACCTGGGGTAATGGGGAGGACTTTTAGGAAATCAGGTGGCAGCTTTGCCTGTTCCCTTCATAGCATCATAGGATCAACAAGATTGGGAAAGACCTCAGAGATCATCAAGTCCAACCTCTTAAGTATTCAGTATGGATGTATTGTCTATCCTCAGCGTAGCAGTGCACACCACACACTGCCATCTGAAACTGATCCTGTTAGTATTTTGGTGTTGTGGTTTCTTTCCACACACAACATCCCAAAGGATGATGAAGCTAGGGGTCCCTGGGGAAGACACGAGGCTGGCACTGAAGTTGCTCCATCTGTTCAGCCTGTGTCTCGTGGCTTCCCTAGAGCTCTTTGCAGGGGTGGAATTGATGTGCCCTCCAGCTCAATTTGCCTGCTGGAAGTCAGGACAACTCACCCTTCCCACGTTCAAAAACATGTACAGATAACCTTTGAAGTCAGGGCTGTTGTGAAGGCTGGAGGAGAGCCTGGAGGGAACACTATCTGAGCACACCTGTAGCCATGCTCTACCCTTCAGTTCATTCAGTGTCCTCCTATTGTAATGAAAATGTCTCTACTTTTCTCAATGTTATTCCATCTAATCTCATTCCTTCTCAGCCCTTGCATGTGCAGGCAAATAACACCGAGCCCTTTGGGTGGGAGAAGCCCCCATTCTGGCTCCTGCTGTGTGCACTAAGGCATGCTGCCCTCTTACACACTAGCACTGATGCTTCCCAGCTCCTCAGCAATCCCTCGCCTGTCTGTCTTAAGATTTCTCTGGTGTCTTGGTGTTGGCAGCCACTAACTTGCTTCTGCACACCCAGACCTTTCCTTCCCTCTGAGAACAACAGACCAGAGGTTGAGGCTTCACTCTTACAGCAAAAATTCTAATCACTCCCTAAGGGCATTGCTACCTGCTCTTGAATTTCAGCCCAGGTACATTGCTGAGGTGCAGTATTGTTCTTGTGATATTCTGGTCCTCTACTAAGTGATGGCTCAGTGTCATCATCAGCTCTCACTGCCTAAATTATTTATTTTCTGTCTGGCTCATCTGGGTCATCTAAGTGCTGGGTTCAACACATTGGCTACAGCAACCCCAGGCAGTTACAGGCTGGGGTCAGAGTGGCTGGAGAGCAGCCAGGCAGAAAGGGACCTGGGGGGACTGGTTGATAATAGGCTGAACATGAGCCAGCAGTGTGCCCAGGTGGCCAAGAAGGCCGATGGCATCCTGGCATGCATCAGGAAGAGGGTGGCCAGCAGGAGCAGGAAAGTCAATCTGCCCCTGGACTCAGCACTGCTGAGGCCACACCTTGAGTCCTGTGTCCAGTTCTGGGCTTTCAGTTTAGGAAAGATGTTGAGTTGCTGAAATGTGTCCAGAGAAGGGCAACAAAGCTGGGGAGGGGTCTGGAGCACAGCCCTGTGAGGAGAGGCTGAGGGAGCTGGGGTTGCTTAGCCTGGAGAAGAGGAGGCTCAGGGGAGGCTGTATGGTCTAGTTGTTGGGTGGGTTGGATTGTTTGATGGGTTGGACGCGATGATCTTGAAGGTCTCTTCCAACCTGGTGTATTGTATTGTATTGTATTGTATTGTATTGTATTGTATTATTGCTCTCTACAACTACCTGAAAGGAGGTCGTAGCCAGGTGGGGGTTGGTCTCTTCTCCCAGGCAACCAGCACCAGAACAAGAGGACACAAGTCTTAAGCTGTGCCCAGGGAAGTTTAGGTTGGAGGTGAGGAGAAATTTCACAGAGTTGTTGGCCATTGGAATGTGCTGCCCAGGGAGGTGGTGGAGTCCCTGGCCCTGGAGGTGCTCAAAATAGGATTGGATGTGGCGCTTCAAGCCATGGTTTAGTTAGTCATCAGGTGTTAGGTATTAGGCAATAGGTTGGACTTGATGATCTCTGAGGTCTTTTCCAAGCTGGCTGATTGTATGATTCTAATCTGCCATGTGTCAAGTGGTCCAGCCACTGGCACAAGGAAGGCTTCTCTCTCGTGGTGGGTTACACAGAGTCTTTTTCACGCGGTAAGAACATCCCCACAAGCTATTACTGCAGAATCCTCATGGTGAGTCGTTTTGATGCTTAAAGCCTGTGGCTGGAGAGGGAAGATTTCCAGCACCACCAGATACTCACAAACTGCACGTAAACAGATGCCTCACATTATAGGTTTGGAAATATTCCCCCTGTGGGCTTCTTGATTATCAGTTCAAGACAGCAACAATACAGTCCAATATCTGAATTATGAATGCCAGCCTCTGCCTGCTGCTGTGCAGCCATTCAGCCTTACAATACAATACACCAGGTTGGAAGAGACCTTCAAGATCATCGCGTCCAACCCATCAAACAATCCAACCCACCCAACAACTAGACCATACAGCCAAGCACCCCATCAAGTCTTCTCCTGAACACCTCCAGTGAAGGTGACTCCACCACCTCCCCGGGTAGCCGATTCCAATGGGCAATCACTCTCTCCGTGTAGAACTTCTTCCTAACATCCAGCCTAAACCTGCCCTGGCGCAGCCTGAGACTGTGTCCTCTTGTTCTGGTGCTGGCTGCCTGGGAGAAGAGGCCAACCTCTGCCTGGCTACAACCTCCCTTCAGGTAGTTGTAGAGAGCAATAAGGTCACCCCTCAGTCTCCTCTTCTCCAGGCTCAACTTGCCTTGAGTTCCTTGGATGAGTTTAATCCCAACCTGAGTTTTGAGGAATGCTGCCAAGCTTTACCAACAGCACCAAAGGTAATAACCTTCCCTCCCCTCCTCACTCTTGTTGTAGCTTTTTATTATTATTATTATAATCTGTATTATTATTATCTGTATTATTATTAAATATTTTTATTATTGCTCCTGTTTGGTTGGTTTTGTTTTGCTGGTTTGGGGGTTGGTTTGGGTGGGGTTTTTGGTTTTGGTTTGTTCTGTTGAATAATTCAGCTAATAAGCTGGCACTTGAGTGCTTGAGAGCTGTGTTCCCTAATGAGGGAAGCAGCTTGCCAACTTTTATCCTTCCAGTCATTTGCCTGCAAACCCAACGTCGTTAACAAATCACCACGGAATAGCCCTGGGAATGCAGAACAAAACATTGTTGGTTTGGCTTAAGTGGGCAAGGAAGGAAGAACAAATAGCATCAAAGAAGCCCAGGCCATGCATGGGAAACCAAAGTACAAAAGTGAAGTGCGCATGGACGGAAGGGATGGCATCCTGTTGGACTCTGCCCATCTGTCCAGCCTGGAAGGTCCCTCTGCAGAGCTCTTCTAGCCTCAAACAGATCAACTCCCACCCCCAGCTTGCTGTCATCTGCAAATTTACTGATGACTGACTCAATCCCCTCATCCAGATCGTCAATAAAGATATTGAACAGGATGGGGCCCAGCACTGATCCCTGGGGGACACCACAAGTGCCTGGCTGCCAGCTGGATGTGGCACCATTCACCACCACTCTCTGGGCTCAGCCCTCCAGCCAGTTCCTAACCCAGCACAGAGTGCTGCTGTCCAAGGCACAAGCTGACAGCTTGGCCAGGAGTTTTCTGTGGGGGACGGTGTCAAAGGCCTTGCTGAGGTCCAGGTAGACTACATCCCCAGCCTGCCCCACATCCACCAGGCAGTCACCTGATCATAGAAGGAGATCAGGTTGGTCAGGCAGGACCTGCCCTTCATAAATCCATGCTGGCTGGACCTGTCTCTTACAGGAGCTACTGTGCAGACCTGGCTCCAAGAGTTTGTCCTGATCCCAGGAATCATGTTTTCTAATTTCTTTCCAGTTATGTCTAAGCATTTGTACAAAGTGCAGAGCTCTGAGCTGAATGGTAGAGCTGAGCAAAAGTTGGCATTTTTGAATTGAGCTAAACTGGCTTAATTGGACATGAAAATCCCACTCCTCTGGCCAGTCACTGCTATTAAAATGCCCTTTGAAGACATAAGGCTGAGTTAAATCAGCCTTGCTGCTGTATGGACACCCAGGGAACTGCACCAAATTAGAGCAGTTAAAGAGCTGACTTGTTGTGTTTGGTTGCAATCAGAGCCTGGAACGTGGAAACCGAGATGAGCAAAAATGATGACAGTGGAAACCCAGAGGACAACAGACAAAATGAATAACTCAGGTCCCATGGAGTATTGCTCAGAATTGGTCCTCAGAGAATGCAGATTTGGAATGTTGCTTCCGGAAGGCAGCCCCTCTTTTGTTTGCATGGATGTGTCCCTGGGCACCTTCCTCTCTGCCTCTTACTTGTTTATAATCTATCTCCTTGTCCCTGGGCAACTTTCTCTCTGCCTCTTACTTGCTTATATTCTATCTCCTCTTTCACATCAGTTTTGATTGTTTCTTAGACTGTCCTTCCACTGTTGGTGGCAGGAGGCAAAATACCCTTTTACTTTGTATAGCAGGGATCGATGTGATATGAAGCCAGATGGCTGCCAATATGAGCAATTGAGGATGCCTGCACATTATTAATTGCAGATGCTGTTTTTGCTGTCAGAGGTCATGGGAGAGTTCCCAGCAGCAGCTAGGAGCAGATGGATGGAGAAGGATATGTCTTGGTGGTGCATGATTAAAATCCACTGGGATGGGGTGTGCTCATTCCCACTCAGGGCTTGGAGCTTCTCTTGGACAGTGAGATCATAGGAACGGATTTATTGTGGACTGCCTATAAAGGTGATGGCCAGGAGTTTGCTTCGATGCACCACTGAGGTCCTGCTGCATTTGGTTGAAGCTGAACTGATTAGTATTGTTTCTTGTTGTTCTTTGTTTACTGTTTTCCTCTTGCTGCTGCATTGCATTGCTAAAAATACCTAAAACCATATCATTTTCTGAGCTGTTTCCTCTGCTTGTTCTTGTTCCAGGCACAAGCATCCATCTCTAAACACCTATCTCATCTGCCCAAATTAAGTCACTGCTTCAAAGCAGAGCTTCACCTTTATGGACTCTGTCAGTTTGTAATCCTGGATTCATAAAACCATGGAACAGCCAAGATTGGAAGAGACCTCTGAGATCAGGTCCAGCCACTCAGCCTGCAGCTCACGACAGCGCCACAACTGCTAAGCTGCTACCACTAAACTACCTCCCTCAGGTATCAGTACCACATCCATGCATCTTGTACATATCTCCAGGGCTGCTGACTTCAGCACCTCCTTGGGCAGCCCATTCCAATGTCATTGGCCTTCTTGGCCACCTGAGGACACTGCTGGCTCCTATTCAGCCATCAATCAACACCCACAGATCCTTCTCCACTGAGCAGCTCTCCAGCCACTCTTCCCCAAGTCTCTAATGCTGCACAGGGTTATTGTGGACCAAGTGCAGCATTCAACTCAGCCTTATTGAACCTCATACTACTGGCCTCAGCCAACTGTCCAGTCTGTCTCCTCCTGTGCTAAGGAGAGGTCTGGTACTGAAGGAAGGGGTCAAGTTTGGCAGTTGCTG